>JAKJJM010003774.1:0-10647 GCA_021901965.1 Pipa carvalhoi
TCCGCGCCTCCTCCTACAGCCTTTCTATCCGACAAGCCTGCAGTGTCGACAATGTTGTTTCAAGCTGACAGGTGCACTTTAAGTCATATAAAAGGTCTTATACTGCAGCAGTCCCCAACCTTTTCTGGATCGGGGATCGGTTCCCCCAACCCAGAAAAGGTTTGACAGGAGAGTGGGCAGGACCAATATGAGTGGATTGCCGCATGACAGTGATGCACTTCGTGTGCGTGCTTCACCATCAAGCGGCCCAGTGCTGGTTGTGGTCCGCGGCCTGGCATTTGGGGATCCCTGCTGCATAGTTTCCAACATCGATTCTGAATAATGCAGGCACCAGAGGCAGTGGTCATCACAATTTTTATGTATATTTGTCTGACTGACTGGTCTTCTACACTAATTCAAAAAGTTTTGCCTTTCTGAAATAAAATTTTTTTTTTTAGTTCAGACATCTGAACTTCTCAGCAGAAGATATATACATGGGGTACAGTGGGAGTGACTGCACCAGGGCAAAGGATGACTAAATTTTGCACAGAAACCCAACTGTTTTTAGTAAATAACCTTATCAACTATGGCTCATTGTTAAAAAAAAATTGAAAAACATATGCAGGGTGTCATGGTGCACAGTGGTAGGGAATGCAATTATGCAAGCAACAGAACTATATTAAAGATGCAATACATTTTGAACCAATCATGTACTACAAATTGCAGATCCCTCATTTTAAACAATAAAACCTTTAGGGCGGTATTTATTAAGAATGAAAAGACTCCACCAGAGTCTTTTCAGGCTTAATAAAGGCAGTCCCGATTTCCACATTATGGAAATCGGTGTTTCTCGATTTCCATAATATGGAAATCGAGTATTTGTACCAATCCGTAGCCATAAATTTAAATGGCTACAGATTATTTCGGTACATAATCTGGAAATCGGGACCACATGAAAGTCGGAAAGACCTGTACCGGTCTTTCCGACTTTCATAAATACCGCCCTTAGAATTTAGCATTTCTGAAAAAAAAAATCCCTTCAACATGAAATCAAGTTTTTATGTCTGGTCACAAAATCCATTTTTATACAAATTAAAACTAATGTGTTCTTCGGAGGTTTATTTTATGAAGGATATTGCACAATGTGAATTTAGGACATCACTTTTATTTTTGAAGGCCCTTCTAGTCAGTAATTAGCACAGAATCTACCAGGAAAGGAAAAGGAAAGAAATTATGATGAATATTAAGAAAAGATAATGTCTTTGTGATAGATTATAGCTTTCTAATTGATAATGCTATAAATATTTAAACATTCCTTGTCATTATTTATTAAACAGTTTAACTAAATATGGCATCGGATGCATATGTTTATGGTTCCACTTTTCATTATTGACAATGTCAATAATTAGAGTTACAGTAAATACGTTTATCACTTCATTGTAGAAAATAAAGTAAGCATCACATTTAAAGCTGGACCAAAATACAGTAGATTGGTAAAGACATATTAATGGTCCATTAAACCCCAATGTTTATTTAATTCCCCAGATGCCATCAACTTATCCACATGTTATTTCGAAGCAAATTACCCAAAGTAGAGAAAATATGAAAAATAAATATGTGTCTGTCTTTTAATGAGGCAGCAAAAGATTGATAAATAAAGCAGGAAAAGATTTATATCTGGTGACTTCCAGTCTACTGCGTAGGGCTGATTATCACAATAAAAACTTTCTTTAAAAGAACAGTGACATCAAAAAATGATAATGACTCAAATGCATTTATAGTTACTGTATATTCAATTTGTGCTTCCAAAAATTCTAAATTTTGTATAGAAATTGAAAATGTTTAGATTTTTAGCATGAGTTTTAGGGCACACTTCCTGTATATCCTTTATGCAAAGCACCGTAGAAAACAATGGGGCTGGAGGAAGTCTGTTTAACAACATGGCTGCTATCAGTTAAGATAAGAAAAGACAGAAAGCAGAAAATTCATGGATTCAACTGTATTTAAACAACGGCTATGCCAATCCAAATGGGAAAGTTGATATTTTTTGGTGTTACTGATCCTTTAAAGAGAGGAATTTCCTGGTGGTAACTTAGGAAAGATGCATTTTGCAAAAGCTCCGTTCCCTGATCATGTCCAAACAGTGTACCAAACCTCCAGATATGCCAGAGGGATTCCATGCTCTTACATGTAAATATCTAGGGCCAGATTCCATAAAGTCCAAAGTGTCGTGGAAATGCCTTCAGAAAGGCGCTTCATGCACTTTAAGATCAGGCGAACAGAGCGGCCGCTCTATTCGCCTGCTCTTGAAGGGCATGAAGCGCGAGCGCGACTATTTGAGCGGCGCGCCTCATGCACTTCGCGGAAATGCCTTCGCGAAGGCATTTCCGCGACACTTCGGACTTTACGGACTCTGGCCCCTCACCATTATAAAGCCAAGTATGCCAATTCATTATTAGATGCAGTTTTAGTTTAGAAATGATTTTTCGAATTTTCATGCATGGCAATTACATGACCGCAAAGGTGGTTTGAGAGATATATTTTGTTAGTTGATTTAACCAGACTCCATTGATTGATTCACATATCAATTTAATAATCTTGTGCTCCAAATGGGTAAAGTGATTGCAGTATTTTCCATTGGATTACTCTATGGGATTTTAGGAAAGTGCATGAAGAATAGTGCAATCATCATTCTGTTGTGTATAATGTGGAATAGTTGTTTACTAGTCCCCAAGACTTTGTCATTTTAAGTCCTAACTGTCTTAGGGTTGGTGGTTTATCATTAATGATGATATTGTGATCGAGCTATTGATTTATCCCTATGGACTTAATAGATTCTAAAGCAACTATTGATGCAGGGTGTTAGAACTTGTATGCATTTCCCTGCAAAAATTAACCAAAAATATTAAATATAGCATTCAATAATATAAAGATGAGATAGGCATCTGCCTAGAAGCCATCTCAATATGAAACACAATTATAAGAATGCTGACTCCAATCAATAAAGAAAATGCTTTCTAATTTATCTTTTACTCAGAGAATATTTTTTATACAAGACAAAAAAAAAAAGTTACGTTGTGGAATTTCAGCAGAGTTTTTGCCATTTCCGAACAATGAAAAGAAAAGAAAAATGAAAAAAAGGATTCATTTTTGTCCCAAAGTGAATAATTGTGCAGTTTTGCTACTAAAATAAAAAAAATTACAATTATGTGGCAACATTTTGCAGTATCACGGCAAAAGCAAGCAAAAAATTTGTTTTAGTTTCCCCTGAAAAATGTTGAAATGGATTTCCATTTTAACCCACTTCTCATAGCATAATAAATATGTCCCATAAGTAAATGAAGAGAGAATATAAAGCAGTAATAATTGAGCTGTCCTTGACAAATTTTTACTGGTAAATATGTATGCCATTATATCTAATAAGATCAAATACATTATGATATGATTTTCCCATGCTTTCACATTTTCCCATGCTTCATATACTGATCACGGTTAAAAGGCAACATAGATTTAAAATGTAGAGCATTTATTTTCTCCATTTTTACCTATATTTCCTGCCAAAAAAAACTTTATTAGTACCCATTTTGAAACATTTTTGCCTGATATTGCCAAGTTCCCTACATAAGAAATAATGGTTTCACTGGGTCAAGAGAGGTGCTCTTGAGCCAAATTACACAAAAAAAACTTGATACTGATAAATACCACCGTGAATGTAATACAGTAAAATCAGCTATTCTCAGAGAAAACAAAATGAAAAACTGCGTATAATGAAAAAAATTTCCAAAATGTACAAAATTACTTAGAAAAAAAAGAGATAGGGTGGTATTTATTAAGCCCAAAAAGACTTGACTGGAGTCTTTTCAGGCTTAATTTGGGCAGTCCCGATTTCCACATTATGGAAATCGGTATTTCTCGATTTCCATAATATGGAAATCGGGTATTTGTACCGATCCGTAGCCATAAGTTATAATGACTACGGATTTTTTTGGTACAAATATCCGATTTCCAGATTATAGAAATCGAAAAATACCGATTTCCATAATGTGGAAATCGGGACCTCGAGAAAGTCGGAAAGACCTATAGCGGTCTTTACAACTTTCTTAAATACCGCCCATAGAGAGGTAGGGGTAAATTAAGTTGATGTGTCTTGTGATAAATATGCATTGTACACTGGAAACAAGTGAGTTAAATTAAATTTGTTGATACACTATATTATTTTTTTCTTCCTCTTTCTTAGTTAAAACAATTACTGCTTGCAATATGCAATCTGCAGAAATTCATTCTCATACCTGTTCTGGACAAAACAGATAGATTTTTCTTGCAGAATAATAATTCCCTCATTGTCATTTTAGCATCTGAATGGTTCATTTCACTGTGTAGATAACTAGGGCACATTAGGAGAAATTGACTACTTTGAATCATAGGCAAAGAGGCTAATTTCCACTCTGCTAGGAGAAAATGGGATGTTGGTACTCATTACATTATCTCACAGTCTTACTTGTGTAAAATTAAAATATTTAACTTTAAATACATAGCATTACCTTGCTTGCTTATCTTATGAAGTCAGACAGAATATTGTGTGTTTAGTGTTAAGAGTAGTCTCTTTTCTTCCATTAAAATCTTCCCTGAATCAAAATAAGATTGGTTAATGAGGACAATGGACTTACTAGTAATGAGTTCTGAAAATTAGAGAGTTAATGTCTTTTGTAGTTGAATAAAACACTGGTACTTCTATATCTAAGTATTCTCTTCAAAAGTTATAGATCAGTAAATACCAGCAAACATTTTACCATGTGTTATGAGTATTGCTGTTCTCATAAATAGGGTTTTTTTTTTTATCTTGAACATTTATCCTTGGTTGTATTCAATTTGAAATTTTTTTATCTATTTTTTTTTTGTGGATTTTGAATTATTTGAAGATCTGTTTAACTTCATCATTTTAGCTGCCGAGGGACCAGGCAATGAGAAGAATCAATTTATATGAGACGATTTATAATTTTGAATAATATTAATATTTAGGTTCAGGACCTGTTTTATATTTCTTCCAATCTGCTTTTCAAACTAGTGGGGGTGATTTATAAAGATCAAATCGACCTTTTAATTTTGCCATTTATTGATGTTTTCCAGCACTATTTTTCTATTTAAGAAGATCAATACCAGCATCTTTTGCAGTGTTTTCAATGCAGTTACACTTCCATTTATATCAATATTAATATTGATGTTGGTTTTTTTTATGCAAAAACTTATCCAACTGTGGCAAAATAAGAAGACTAGCTCCATAGGGAATAATGGGTTTACTCACTTTTGGGCATAAACTGTACATTAGACTGAATGGCTTTATAAATCAGTAAGAACAGCATTGTCTTTATATTGATGATATAGTTTTAACAGGTCAAAAAACATTTTGACTTTTAAAAATAATCCCCCTATGAGTGGTCATGAGGTTTACAATCCCTAGTCCCATAAATAACAGAAAATACATTCCCCAATACAAGCACATAAAGGGCGGTATTTATTAAGCCCGAACAGACTCCACCGGAGTCTTTTCGGGCTTAATAAGGGCAGTGCCGATTTCCATATTATAGAAATCGGTATTTCTCGATTTCCATAATATGGAAATCGGTTATTTGTACCGATCCGTAGCCATTAACTTAAATGGCTACGGATTATTTCTGTACAAGTACCCGATTTCCAGATCATGGAAATCGAAAAATACCGATTTCCATAATATGGAAATCGGGACTGCATGAAAGTCGGAAAGACCGGTACTGGTCTTTCCGACTTTCATAAATACCGCCCAAAGTGACTAATCTTTAAAAAAGACCAAGTTATTCTTTTTGTAAACTATCTTCTGCATTAAAGACATCTGCATAATGTTAGGATACAAATTCAACATTTTGTTTTTATGATACTATTCTTAAATATTTGAAATATGAATGTAAATAGGGTCTCTTTGTAGAACAGTCATATTTGGCCTGACCATTTCAGAAAAATCTGACACTATTTTATTATTATTACTATTGGTTATATTTTCTCTTAAGTTATATGGATCTAACAAAGTATATAATTCAAGTGATAGATCAAGGGCAAAATTTAATAAGCCCGAAAAGACTCGAATAGTCGGATTCAAGTCTTTTCATGCTTATTCTAGCGAGATTTCCCTGCGAGATCATCCCGCAGGAGTTTTGGTTTTTGGTTTTCCGAACTGGATGTTTCGATGGAAAGGTAGCCATCTATAATATGGCTACCATACCTTTCCATTGAAATATCCAATTTGAAAATTGAAAAGGAAAACAACCGCGGGATCATCTCGTGGAAATCTTGCGAGAGGATTTAATAAACCCAAAATGACGAAATCGCATCTTTTCTGGCTTATTAAATTTCACCCCAAGAGTCCCCAATTACACGATCACTTTTTCTTGCATACTCAAGACTTTGTAAAACCTTCACAAATATTGGTGCAAATGTTCACTGGTGCCCTAGCCATATCAATCTGAGAAAGGTTTAGAATTATGTCATGGCCCAGTATATGAGGAAACCCCGCCTAATTATTAAATTTAGGTATTTCAGTCACATCCATTACAAAGAGGTGCATGAAATAAAATAATACAGCCATTCCATCTCTATAGACATAGTTTATTAACGGTGTGGATTGCATTATTCAAACTTTCTTGAGAAATGACACCTGCACAATTACAGTTAATAAACTCAAAGCAGTGTGGTTTCTGAATGGGGAAATAAATTCAAAACAGAAAAGGAGATTTTCCAACTAAATTTCATGTTATACTTTCCTGCTAATTATTTTTGAGCTTTAGACAGTACTTGAGCTAGATCTCTCTGTATACCTATAGGCCTCCAGCACCGACCAATTCATCTCATTCTCAATAATTTGATATTTTTTTAGTGGAACTAGACAACTCTTTCAATAATTTCAGAAGAAGAAAGAGTTGTACAAAAAAGTTTGATGATAACAGGCTCCTTTTAACTCAGAAGCACTTCCATTGTTAACTCAATTACAGTACCTCTATCTTGCTGACACTATCCTTTCCCCCTTTCCTATGACCCATCCTTTTATCTTATTGAAAATCAAAGCAATGTCTAAACACTTAATGTGTTGCACCTCTTTATTCTAATTTCTATTTGATTCACAGAAAAAGTGTTTGATTAAAATGTGTCATCGCTGAATGCTAATTATTATACCATTGTTCAATACATGCTGCTTTATATCCTCCATCAATATCTCTTCAATGACCTTCAGAATTATAGTGAACAAGATGTCCTGGTTGCAATCATTCCATAATTTACTAGATTTTTTTTTAAGAATAACTATTTGTTATTTGTGCCATTGATCAAAAAGTCTGATATAACCTGTGTGGAATATACTGTGCTATGTAACATGTCCAAATGCATATAATACATCGCTCACTTGGCAGTTGTCAGTTACATGAAGTGCAGGCTGAAATGTGCCTCAGCAGGACCATTTAAAGAATGAATAACACTATCCAATCAACCAATCTAATGATAACTGCTATTCAGTCTGGGACTGGCCTGCCAGTATACTAAGAAAATCCCCAGTGGGCTCTGGTCCTGGTTGGCCCCAGGTCCTAAGTGTGCCCTTCTGGCAGGCCACGAGACCCTTAGTGGACCTCTCTAGCAGGCCACATGTCCTCAAGTGGGCATGCCTGACAGGTCAGTTCAACAGCCTAGACCTTGCCTTCCCTTGCCAGTCTTGCATGTGATGTCATATATCATGTGACATCAGCCAGTGAGCTCGCTTCCCTGTGGACCAGACTGACACTGAAGATAATCTGCTCATACTCCACAATTCATATCAAAGCCTACCTACATAATTATTTTTTTAAATAAATAAATACAAACAGATAAACCGAAATAAAAGTATGGCAGGCTGAGTTAAAAATGATGTTGGTTTGTTTTCTCTTGTAAAATGCCCTTTGTAATGACATATTCCCTGTCTCTCTAAACATTGAATTTGTTTTCCTAACCTAGTTTCAATTGTTGAGCATTTTAAGACAACTCTCTTCATAAATAATCATGTTATACCAAAATGTTATAAATTAACAGGTTTTTTTTTATCACACAACTGCAATAAAAACAGCTAATTTTGGAGGGCTGCTATAGGTAATCATAGAAATAAAGATACAAATAACATTATACAGTAGATGGAATGCATCAGTTGCAGGATTTGAACAATGGTCTCCCTGTTTACAGGCAGTAGGCTTACCATTCAGCCACTTTGGTGTGTCTTTCATTCCTGGGTCCTAGGTACCTGAACCTGTTTCTACATAGTTCTTGTTCCTCCCCTACACAGCTGTCTTGAATTCACTGGGATTGAATTACACCTATGTGGAAGCAGTCTGCTAACTAATCCCTCCAAATGTCTGTGTATATATAGACTGCAGCTTCACTTGCATGATGATAGGACTAGTTCTCTTGTGTTCCTAGATTCTGATTCCAACTTGCTCCTCATCACATCTCTTCACTGCATGTCCTGACCTTTTTTGTGCCTATTATCCGCCAGCCCTGACCTCTACTTTGTTTTTTTTCCACACCTATATCCTGCTCTTCATAGTTTTCTCCTCAGCTACACAGTCCCCCATTGTTTCTCTCAATGGGTTTTCTATACACGTCACACTGCAATTTTCCATTAAGGAGATACTGACACCTGTGGGATTTTTTCACTATTGATGTAGGGTCTGATCTTTTTATGCTGTTCTTTAAAATCATGCTCCCTTCTCCATTAGGCAATGTAGCAGGGAAAAATCATTGATCCCCTTCCATAGCAGATGCGCCCACCACACAGAGTAGGTATGGGGTCCCAAGAACTCTTTAATTTTGGGTAAAGCAAAGGGTTTAAAACCATTTAAAAAACTGTAAGCCATGGGAACTGGTCTCTCTACCACCCTGGTGTTAATGAAGGGGTTGATCTAATTGGTTACTTTGTTTTTAAACATATTTGACTTCCTGGTTTTTTTCTGTTTGTTTTTATGTAATGTTGCTGGTCTTGGCTGTTTGTATACTTTGTTACTTGGCTGTTTGTATACTTTGCTACTTAGCTGTTTTAAATACTTTGGGGGTCATTCTGGAAACTCCGAATTTTCTGTCCCGAATTCACTAATAGCGAACTCCCATTATAAAATCGCAACCGTGACTAAAAAATTGTCGCCGTCGCGATTTTATAACGGGAGAATTGTCACGGTCGCCACTTTATAATGGGAGTTCGATATCAGTGAATTTGGGATGGAAAATTCTGAGTTTTCGGAATGACCCCTTTGTGCTTTGAACTCTTTTTTTCAGTTTTTTTATTCAATTTTTTTCAAAATTTTATGAATTTCTGAAATAATTGAGCCCTAATGCAAACCTTGTATATGGTTCATATTGTATTTTATGGTTTAATCTGTTGAAATTTGAATCTGACTTGGATTGACAGTGTCAGAATCCAAATCCATCCAGTACTGTAAATTGCTGGAGAGGTCAGAAAATAGTGGAGCAGTAACACTTATAGAAGGGAAAGGTCAGCTAAAAAAAAAACCAAAAAAACAAAACCAGAAATAAATAAATGAATTAAAGTGAAACATTTATCATTTCACCAAAAGTTGTACTGTGCGTAAATACAGTATGGTTATGTTTGTGTAAAATAATATACGTGATTAAAAGAATGAAACGGTTATTCTTTTAATCTCAGTCTACCCAGTATGCTGCAGTACAGTAGTTAAATGCAACCCTAATGTCTTCAGAAGCCTCGCTAATTCTTTTCCTTCATCCTGTTTTATATTTATAGGATTATAACGGTCTTGTTGACATTAATATAAAGTTCAATTATGGGGCATATTTATGAAAGGCCATATGCATCAAAAAGATTTTCTTTGGCTCTCTTCCCTTGTAAAATATCAGTTTCAAAGGCTCCATTTTTGTTTTTATTGGAAAAAGCATCTCTTTCCAACACGTAAAACATCACTTTTGAAGGACTGAAGCTTCTTTTCCAATGACTACATTTTTAAAACCACTATTTATATATTTTTTGAAATCAGTCTTTAGTAAAATAAATGTTTTGCTTCAGATCTGGTGATAACCATTTTGTTTTATTTTCTTAATAGAATGCAGTGTAAAACTATGAAATAGGAAAATAGAAACAAAATGTTTAAAATGAGTGTCGAATTTACATCTTAGAAGCTTATAAGAAAAAAATGCTTGGTGCCTTGGGTTACATCCATTAACTGTCCACAACCCATTGTGCGAATAAAATCACAGAATAATTAAGCATTGAACTGAAGTGCTTTATCTGTGTGACTCATAATTTCATGCAAAGTGAAATAACAGATGTCGGGTTTGTAACTTGGATATAAAAAAAATACTTCTTAGTTATTCATTAAAGTGTGAATTCTACAACTGAAGTGAACTTGCATCCTTTGCATCACTTCATTACTCCTTATTTACTAAGTGTTGGATTCCCATATCACAGAAGCAATGGGGGCAATTTCTTGTTGATGCAGCATAGTCAGTTGAACTGTAGTAGGATGCACAGTCATGCGTTTTAATGAGAATTCCACCAGTGAAGTGCAGTGATGTCATCCTCACAATGTCCCACTAACTGTATATAAGTGAATATTACATCCCTTTCTATGTCTCCCTGTCCCTAGTTCATCCTCA
>JAKJJM010003792.1:0-18922 GCA_021901965.1 Pipa carvalhoi
GGGCGTTTTTTTTGCAATGCGCTTTTTTCTTTTCCTTTTTTTTTTTTTTTTTCAAACACAGCATAAAATTCAGCAGTGTGAACCTGGTCTAAAGGACCCTACAGCATTTTGCTAGCAATCTTGTGTCTGATGTCATTACAACACATTTATTATTCTGTATCCCGGCTGGATAGATATAAGCCTTGAAGTTAGCTTGTTTGCTTTTCCAAAAATGACTTCTTGAGATTTTATAGGGAGTGTTAATGTTTTCACCACATTATAGTTACTATAGCCAGTGTCGGATTTACATCTCAGGAACTTAAGGCACAGAATGTTTGGTGCTTTAGGCCACACCCACAAACTGACCACACCTCTTTGCAAAAATAAACACAGACTAAGTTATACAGTGAACTGAAGTGCTGTGCTACTTTTCATTCAAAGTGAAAAAACAAATGACAGAATCCACAACTGACTATTAAAAAATTCTTCTCAATTAGAATTACTTCCCTTGATTCCCCAGCCCCTTTCTGACTGAGCCGGCTATAGGCATGTGCATTTTGTGACTATAGTAAAATCCAGCCCTGACTATAGCTGAACCACAAAAGTATGATCTTGCCGCTGTTGTTTTTCAGCAATAAAAGATTGTAGGACATTGCTGTATGGTATGATACGGGGCACGGTACATACACAGTGGATTTTAGGCTGGTTGTGCTACACCACAGCTCCAGGTTTCTATATATAATAAATAATATATTCTAAAAAATAAATATTTAACAATAACCTGTGGAAAGGCAAATAAATGTTGGTACCTAAACTGTTCCTTTAAATTAGGATATTTCTGAGAATCAATATTTGGCTTATACTGCCTCTAGAGAGGCCCTAAAATAATTAAATTTGATGCCACTGGAATTGGCTTTTATGGATTACACTTTAAGTACCAGTAAATTTGGTAGTGGAAAGGGGTCATAGAAACAACAGTGCACATTTCTAGAAATGATTGATGGAAGGTGAATTTTTATCACATTTCCTGTTTGTCTTTGTTCCTGTAGGAAGAGGAGCAAAACAGGTTTTCCTTCTTTATTCTGTCTAGCTCATTCTGATTTTTATTATTTGTGTTACTATATTCATTCTGAACTTAGGATTCCTATCCCTGAATCAGATACTATGACTATTTAGTCATGTTATGAGTATACATTTCAAAGAACAGCGCCTCAAATGTATTTATAGTTACTAAATATTTAATCTGTGCTTCCAAAATTTCTAAATTGTATCTATAAAGTATGTTATTTAACCATTTAGCTGTAAAATTTGGGTTTTCAGACATCTAATGCACCATAGAAAGCAATTGGACTGGGTGATGTCTGTTCAACAACATGGCTGCTATCAGTAAATAAAAACAGATAGCAGTAAAATTCATGAATATTTGAATAACTGCCATGCCAATCCAATGGGATTTTTAATTTTATTGGGTGTCACTGGTCCTTTAAGCATGTCGTATATGTGACAGTATAATCTTCATCTATAACTTAAAGGAGAACTATAGTGTCAATTCATACTTATCCAAATTCCAATCACTTAGAGCAAGTAATGAAACTGAAATAGCGCTGAAAAATGTGTATATACACCTAGATCATAAACCAGTCCAATCCAGATGTAAATATTCCAAAGGATATAAATATGTCTAAATATCCAAAATGTGCTGCTTCTTGAAAGTAGTGAAAACCTTCAAACACTTCAAAATAGGAAAAAAACTAAAAAACAAAAAGCACACATATGGCACAAATATAGTGCCTTATCACAGGTATATGTATGCATTCAGAAAGAGATAAGTCCCTTGATACCAATTGTTGTGATAAACAGTGTACAAAAGGTGATATAAACACAACTAATCTTCTGTGATACACAAGTGCAGATAAAAACACCTCAAGCAGCGCTCAGGTGTGAATAAAGGCTTACCAGAAAGCTCTGGATAAAGAGCATTTAAAAAAAGCATCAGATGGACTTGATAGTAGTAAGCTTTTTGTTTTTTTTAGTTTTGTCAATTCATACTTACCTGATTAATCTAGCAGCAGTACACTAAGTGATACTCAGTATTCATACAACGATCCATAGCCCAGGACCATCCGATAAATCTCCGCTCCTCCTCATTTCTGGGTTTTGTGATTGACGTCGGTCCCTCACATAGACCCACCGCCTCCTGAATTTCGCCAAAATTAACGGACTACGCATGCAGTCTAACGCAGCAGTTAAGGCCATGCATGTCCTCCTGCACATATTAGTGTCATGCAAATGTACTTGTGCTCAAGAGTGGACATTTCTCCTAATTAATGTGCAGTAAAAACATAGGACATCTAGGTAATCCAAAAGTAGGAGGTTTAATGTGCCATTCCACAAATTTCACAAACAACGTTTCGGGGGACTGAACCTTCCTTCATCATTGTTGATGAAATTTGTGGAATGGCACATTAAACTGCTACTTTTGGATTACCTGGACCGTCCTCTGTATTTTCTGCACCTTGGTATAGAGGGTGGGGTGATCCCTTGGATTGTCCAGTGGGCCACAGACACTCTGTTATTTAATTGGATTTCTCCTAATTAATGAAATAAAATAACATTAATCTATATACAAATATATATTCCTGCTTTGAGGTTGTCTAGGATAAACTTCTGCATATTCATATAATAAAACACATTTTGAAATATTTGGAACTGTTAAAAACACTATGTCAAGAATAAATAGAATTCATGTTTGGCAGGCAACATAACAATACTCTTGGTCTAGGCCAATTAACCTTCTGGTGTTTTATATTTCTTAGAAACTATACCAAATGAGGTTGCTTCTTGCCAAACCCAAGGAATCATTTTTAATACTTATATTGGAGCTAACAAGATTCATGTTAATGTTATTTTTGTATGTTATTTATTTACAGGCTTTTTATTTGCCCTAATATTTCCCAGGGTGACCGTTTATGAAGTAAATGTCTTGGCGTTCACACGCCCTGTGGGGGAGGGGTCAGGTGCTGTTTGTTTTCCCCATGGAAAAATGTTCAATTACAGGAAGATGTTTTTCATATTTGTAGATGTTGTCCCTTTGTGCTTTACATGAACATACGCTAGAAAAATATGTGCTAATAAGTCTTAGGGGGATATTTATAATAGTCCGGTTAATGCTAGTGAAACACCATTACTACATCGATAGCCGTGCTTTTGCCAACTTATAAAGCCATTTTGTCGAATTTGTTCAACCAAAAGTGTTGGGCACAGTTGTATTCATTTTCCCATAGAAAAAGAACATGGCTACAAATATGTAATGGAATGGGAACGCATTGAAAGCACTGCAAATAGTGCTGGTTTCAAGAGGTCAATATTTATCAATTACGATTTTTTCCATATCAACAATTTCTTTTTGGTCCTATGTAAATCAGCACAAACAATACACCCAGCGAGTTGAAAAGTATTGATAAATGGCGAAGCGAATTGCAAAGCTTGAAATGACCTTTATAAATTTCCCCCTTACTACAGGCTACTGCTTTATGCTATGGGCAAACTCATACAATGTTTGTATTTTCATGCTGTGTATGTCCTATTTATCCTGGTGTCATTAGTACAGAAATGATATTCTTAATTTGTTTGTAAATATTCTGCCCTTTCTTTGCTTTTACCTGTCGGAAATTTCCGTTGTTATGGCCCATTGCCTTAGTACAACATAGGGTGTCTAGCTTGCCATCTGCAGATTCCAAACAGCAGCCTTATGCTGGGAATTTAAGCTCATATATGCTGTATGTTATAGTTATGACTAACCTAATAATTATGACTGATGGCACTTTGCAGAAGCAGGGATGTACATAATGTGAGCAATCACACACTGAACCCTCACTCGTCTGACATGTACATTAAGTAATGGAACGATATGAATAACCTCAGGAGAAAAGGTGCTATTCATTTTGGAATAACTGATGATTTTTATTGGGCCAGCCTATAGCATCATGCTATGTGGTGGCTTAGCAGGACAGACTTACAGTGGTTTTTCCATCCGTTATAATAGCAAATCCACATGAATTGTGACTCAGAATACAAATGCACTGGGCAGCTAGATAGATTAGTTTCTGACATGCTCGAGATTAATATTCGATTCCGCAGCTCTGCAAGAGTTTCTCTTAGCTATTATTACTTTACAGGCGGGAACATATTGGGAACAAAAAATACTTTTGGATTGCTGCCTATAATTTGTGGCTATGATCCCGAATATTCCTGAAACCAACATCACGCTCCTAGCCACCATCAAAGGCATAGTGTCTCCCCGAGTACAATAAAAAATAACAGAGGACATCCTGAGGAAACTGTTCTAATATCACTACCCTGGCATGTCTTCCCTGCAAGGAGATCTAAAATAATGACATCTGGCATTGGATATTCCATAAGGCCAAGGAATATATTCAGTGGTTCTGCTCTGCTGCATGAATATGGGAGATGATGGCCTTTGTGCGTGCATGTGTGTCAGAAGGGATTCTTCCTTCCAACACCATCTCTGTTTCACAGAGAAACAAAGCAAAAAAACATTTCTTTTTGCATGCATCCTGTTTAAAGGGGAAGTTCTACTAAAATTAACTTTTACTGTTTTATAGACAATAGTCTAAATGTGCAGCAGATCATTATTGTTTAACTCTGTATTGTTTACTTTCCTACGTTGTCTCATTCCAGTCTGCCATTGGGATCAGAAGCCAGTAGCCAACAGTTTGTTTAAATACTGAATTCCCGCCTGTATGTGTTGCTTTAGCAGTTATCTTTATGTTTATTATTTTCCTTTTTTTCCCTCAAAAAAATAAGAGCCAACAGTAAATTTGTATCACTGCATCCTACTAAAAGTATATTGTACTTACATTTCCACTTTAATTCTGCAACAGAAATACATGCAGTACATTTTAGCATGTTGTACATGATGGCATATACCTTAAATGTACTCATCTGTAGATAGTAGTTTTCAAATGGTGTTCACTTTTACTTTTGATGTTTTTTTTTTTTATTATTTAAGTTTTTGTTCCAAACTCTCTTGTTTTTAATTAAATGCATCCCTGGTTGCTAGGGTCAAATAACTTAGCACTGACTGGCAGAGATAGTACCTGAGCAGAAAGTAATACTTAAAGGCACTATTCCCTCTACCAGTAGTATCCATTAAATACATGTTTATGCTAAGATATTCATGTTTGTAACTGACATTAATTACAAATATCACCTACATTTTAGAAAACCTATTTAATAAGGCATTACGATCACATGTTCATTCCATGTTATACCCAGCTGTGCTGATTGTAATCTGTATTGTGCACCTGCTGCTCATTGTACAGACACAAGGCAAAATCCAATCAAATGCACACTATTCCAACAGTAATATATAAATGAACTATGAATATAAATCTTTATGCATTTTAATTAAGAGTATTTAGCTATCAAATAGTTCATATGTCTTTATTATTAACCTCAGGGTGAAATTTATAAAGCTTGAGAAGGTCCATTTCAACCTTCTCGAGTTTTATTGATGTTAAAAAAAAAACGGGCCCTGATTGATATTTTTTAATCTGTTATCGATGGGAAAGTACCAGAAGCACTTATAGCACTTTCCCATCAATAACAGATCAAAAACTATAGATTTAATAGTTTTGATCAGAAAAAATCGCTATTTTTCGATCTGTACCCATTTTTTTAACATCGATAAAACTCAAGGTGATCGAAATGGACCTTCTCAAGCTTTATAAATTCTGCCCTTATTGTTAATGAGGGTTCGAATCCTTTACATTGAAAATCAACTTCATATTAATTGGTTCAGGTAATATAAGAAGCAAAAACAGATGAAAGAACAGGGAGGCGTGTTCATGAATCACAAATCAAAAACAGACTTGTATTAAATTGCCTTAGAACACCAATGTTCATTTTAAGTTGAAAAACTCTTGGAATGATAAAATGTACACAATGGGCAAAACTCTGTCTGTAATTAAATGTCTTGATCAGTTGCTGGATTTTGTGTAAATATTGTCTTTTCAGACATTTCTTGTAACAAATGAAAGTGACAAGGGATTTATATTGTAGGCTCAAGTCTTTGTATTGCAGAATAATATTTTCTGTAGCAGGGATCCGCCTGTGCACATACAGCTGCTTTGTTCCGCTATGTAGACCAGAGGTGATTTCCAGTGTTAGCACTTCGTTTTCTTAGTGACTATTACAAGCATCCATTAATGTGCAAGTGTTTTCATTCCTTAAATAGTTTGTATTCTTCTTCTTTCCTAGGACAAAAGAAGCTGTGTCTGTTTGTGTGTGTACTTGCACACCTGCAACTTTTATGCACAGTTGTTGCAAAGACTGTTTGTATTTCACTGTGCGTAAGTCTAATGTACCCGTTCATGGTCTGACATCATCTTCATAACATTCAGTGATGCATTATTATAAAGTTTAATTCAGGTGCAATTAGCACAGAAGAATGTAGAATTGTCACTGAAAGCAGTGCAGTGGTAAAGCACTTGAAGATCAATGGCTGTAAGCAATGTGAGGCTAAATGGCATTTAGCAAAATGATAATTGATTTTTATTCAAAGTTTATTTAATGTAAATAAGTTATACATTGATAATGGTTGTACCTTGCCAGCAGACAGATGTCTGGTGTCTACGTTAGGGATGGAGAGTTTATATGAACATTCTGCTGGAGTTTTCAATAAGGACACCTATCGGGTTACCAGCTAATGAAGGCCTGTGTATAAACCCACATAGTGAGCTGGACAGGCCTGATTGACTCTGGTTCCATATTGTGTGTAAAACACTGTTAATTTAACAAACAAAATAAAGATTCCCTTTTAAATCCAAAACAATATTGTTCCTCTGTTTATTTTTGCTTTCAAGTAGATGTGACTTGAAAGAATATGCATAAAATATGTGTTTCCCATGCTATACATGTAGGTCTACTTAGCGAGTGCCAGAACAGGTCAGTATGTCAAGGTGAGCCTTGCAAGAAAAACATGTTACTTCAACAGTCTCTTGAAAGGAAAATGACTGTAACCACAGTACCAAAAGGGCAGGGGTTTTTCTAAACCTCATCAGCAAGTGGAGAGAAGAAACACTAAGGGGCATATTTATTAAACTATGTCAACAGTAGTTTACTGTTTTGCCTTAATTCAAGGGGCATCCTGCGAAAATGATGATATTATGTACTGCCAGCTAAAAACATACTTTTTGCAAATTTTGCAGTGGAAAAGAGTTTGATAAATACTACCAAAATATTTTAAAACCAGTCTGCCACAGGTAGAATATAGTGGTCTCCGGTATGAATGGGGGTTGTACAATTTTATTTCTAAGACTCTCCCACATTGTGGGAAGGGATAAAACTCCTATTCCCCTGCCCTAATTCTTTTAAAACCATCCCATATGGGAACAGGGTGGCTTGGGGATTGTCATATTATTTCTTCCCAGAGCTTCCAGTTTTTTTTTTCCTACATTAAACTTCTCATGCATTAGGCAGATAGCAGTGGAGGGATGATCTGAACAAGGCGGTTTGTTTTATTTGCTGAGAAACAAACCAAGGCTGCATATGCTGGTATGTTGTTTGTCAGCAGAGACAGTGAACAGCAGAGGCCACTTAAGGGATTAGGGGCTCTGGGCAATTGCCCTGTTTTGCAACCCCAAACCCAGCTCTGTTCAACAAAGAGTTTAACTGGTCAGTCAGACAACAGTGGGTTTAGGTGTTTTACCAAAGTGTAATGTATAGTGGTGCCTTAACTATGGGCACTAGGTACCCTGAGCTATTGTGAGGTGGTATACACTGGTATTGTGTTCCCACCGAATGGGGATTAGTTAGCTGCATACACATCACATTATATAAATCACAATGGTTTCTTCCTGAAAAAGAAAAGTTTCTTATGTATCTTTCATTATGTTGCTGCCCTTGGCTATGAAATATTACTGGAAGAGCAAATGAGCCCATCACTAAGTTATTTGGTGGTCATTCATTACTGACCCTGCTTAATGGTGCCCCTGCCCTTAAGTCACATGACATTAAGCTGGGAAGAAGTCAGAAGACAGAGGTCTAAGTCTGACTTAGGCGAAGTAACAGGAAGCAGGTGGTGGTACTACACTGGCCATATGGATAAAACCAGGACTGGTTGTGCTCAGAGTGGGGCCCCATCTGCTGCTATGTTAGACAAGCAGAGAAAGTAAACGGAATGGGTCTTTTTGAAGCAGGTCTCTTCCTAGGTATGGGGGATCCTTGGCAATTGTCCAATAAAATGCCCCTAAGAGCAAAATTAAAACATACTCAAGGGAATACCTTAACATATATCCACAATATGCAATATCCAGTGAATAAAAATAGATGCTTCTTTTATTGGGAGAAGAACAACGCTGTTTTTACTAGAAAAATTTTATTTGCAGTGCTTTTGTAACAGTGTTATTTGCAGTAATTTATATATCAAAACTACAACATAAGGTATACGCTAATCAAGCTTGCAATCGGAATTAAAACAACAAAACATTTATTTTTGAATGGTATCAAGATCATAGGTTTGGAAAACAGAATATGTAGAATAATATCCTGGTTGCAGTGTCCTAAAGAAGATGAAAGTACTGACCATAAGTGTTCTCCAGCTTGTTTCATTGTTTTTAAATTCTCTAAAGCTTCATTCACAGTAGGGAGTGAGGTGCAGTGCAAGTATCAGTCGCCATCAGCATTGAAAACACATCTCCTGGATATGTGAGATCTCCTCATGTGAATGATGTGATTTCATTTTAATGCAGTTTAAGCCACATACAATTCAAGTAACAGTATAACAGGAAGTTAATTAAATTGTATCTGAAAACTTAAAATGCTCTACATTAAAATCCCTTATGTTTTGAATGGAAGTTCATAGGAACGAAAGGACATTCAAATGTAGGATGGACTAGTCCAATCAGACCAATATTGCATTACACCATAACTAATTGCAGACACAGTGTGAGTGCCTTATAATATGAGCATTGCATTTTCATGCATGCTGCTAATATAAATAAGGCTGAAAGTGTAAAAGTTTGATGCTTGCAAGGATCTGAGTCATTGTGACAAGCTGGTTTTTCATTTCGCTTATAATGGGGGATAGTAGGTGCAAATGGCTGAAATAGTAAAATATAGCTGTTGCTGCCTTTTATGGTTAATGCTGCTTTGTAAAAAAGTGCTCGCATATAACAAAAGGTGAAAGAAAAATAAGTGGATTTTTATTTAAACATTTTCTATATATTGTAACACAAGTTTCCCTATTGCACTAAATGGATCCTTCACTTTGGTCCTAACATAATACTGTGTTTGGCTTTCACAGTGCCAAATACATTTAATCTTGAAATCCTCTGTTCTAAATTTATGGCTCAGATTGTGTCATGTTTGCCAGATTATGAACAATTACCATGAATTGCTGGCGTACATTTACAGTGCTAGCCGTCTGGAGCAAGTGGTCGTGCATTTGATAAATGAGCACTAAACTATTTCAATGTGTCTTGTATGTTTAAAAAAAGAAAGAAGAGAGAAAAAAAGTTCTGGAAGGAAAATAAAGGTCATGGTCAGTTGCTGTTAAAGTGGCATTAGTCTAGTTAAACACATGATGTTTTGATGCTAGCAGATCTATTTTTATATAAAAAAAAAAAAAAAAAAGCAATATTTAGTATGTGACCCTTATCTTTGCTTTATCTACGGGGTAATATGGTTAAAGGCTTAACCCCATGACTAATGGGTTTTCTGAAAGACATATTTTAGCCAAATGAGTTGAAAGAGAACTTAAGCCTAACAAAGGTTTAGGCTTTTAATAATGTATCTTATGCATAGGGCTTGCTATATTACTTTATTTATGACCCAGCCCATGCTAGTGTAGACATTTACAGGCTTTTTGTATTGGATTTTGCCTGCAGTTGTGTACCTACAATTTGTTTAACTTGGGAATTCTTGTAGCTGCTAACTCCAGCTTGTAGATGTCACTAGTAAGCTAGTGTTTCCAATTGTATGTGTGTGTCCTAGAGGAAGGAAAGATTGTTCCCAGAAGGCAATGCAGAATGAGGTCAGTTCCTCTTCCAGTAAAGGAAGAGTAGAGAGCCCATTAGCCTAGCTAGAGACAGTAGCCACGGTCATAATTTATTCTAGGAATGAGAGTGAAGCATAGCTTTGAGCTCCAGCAAGAAGATAATGGGTTTAGTACTCCCAGGGGTGTTCTTTCCTAAGGCATCTCAGTCAGGGTATAAGTGAATAGCCCTAGGGCTATAGGCCTCTTCAGAGATCAGTATAGAAGTGGACATTTCTCTCCAAAAAGAATACCTGAATGGTAAATGCAATAACCATTTCTTTGCTGGTGAAATTTATAGCGCCTGAAATTGTTTTTAGTTTGTAATTACCTACACCAAGTTATTCAATTTCTCTGCTACTCTCTAAGTGTATGCTCACAAATAAACAGCTTATTCTTATGTTCATAAGAATTCCTGGCACCCAGACCTGTTATTTGCTAATTGCTGTCCCCACATGTATTAACGGGAGCTCACGCCAGAGAGAAATTTCTACTGGTAGTCAAAATAGCGCTACACTAGTTTTGCCTCCGTTCATAAGAAGTGAACACCTGAGCATATGCTGAGCTAGTGGCTATAAGGAGAAAGTTGATCAAGGTTATAAAGATGTAAGTAAAAATATTTAAATATAGATTATTTTTCTTACGACGTGAGGGACCCAGTAACACATAAATGTGCTCCCATAGGGAGGTAGGACACTGCAAGGATCTGACAAGATCCTCACACTTTCCCTTCTATCCCCGCCTCTTCCCCTTCCCAATTCAGTTTTTTCTATGTCCTCTGCGCAGGAAGGTTCTCAGGACAGCACCTCTAGTGAGGTTTGATGCAAGGATTACTTCGGTCAGTGATTAGCACTGACACCAGGGGTGACACCTGAAGCCAGACCACCATTCTGACTTTGAGGAGTGAGCCCCCTATGCGGGATTCCCCACTGGAGGACCCTTACCACTGGATCTAATAATTCACGCTTATCCTGTCTCTCCTAAAGCATTAGTTAGAGTACAGTGTTTTGACCAGTGTGGGACTGCGTGGGGGTAAGTTACAACAATTCCCCCCACCCTCCCTTATAAATAAGGCTCCCCTTCTAGATTATTTTAAAAAAAAGAAAAATGTCTCTTTAAGAGCCTTTTATTCCATGTCCGTTTGCTATAGTGCTTTCTTAAAGAGACAGCACACTTTTTCTCTAATAATAAGATTTTGGTCTGGTTTTTTTTTTTTATTTCTTAATGAGACAGCACTTCTTTTATCAAAAGGGTTTACTCTTAATTATTTTACAAATTTATAGTGCTATATTAAAAAAAAAAGATATATACTGTTTCCAGCATTAACATGGCAAATACAAAAAAAGAAGGTTCTTCTGTAAAGTCTTCTAAAAAGACAACTACTAGATACTTTGCTTGTGCAAAATGCTCATATAAATTTAAAGATGGCCCCAAAGACTCTCTATGTGAGTTTTGCACAGCAGATACGCAGCAGATAAAACCCAATCAGGTTGTTTTCACCCTGCCCCCCCCCTCCTTGGCAGGATCCTCTTCTACATCAGAGGACATGTCAGCTTGGGCAGCCTCACTTACTAAATCCTTAGCAGGCTTACAAGGATTCTCTCAACTTGCTTCCTCCATGGAAAAAATATTGGAGAAACTTTCTGAGTCCTCTGCTCCAGCCATAAAAGAGGTCCTGCCTCTAGAGAAGATCTCGCTGTTCTACCTCTATATTCTGACCATTATTCAGATGAAGAGAAGGGTATTATATTACCTGCGGGTGAGGCATCTCTCCCCTCTGAAAAAGAGCTTGAGGAGCAGCCACCCCCCCGCAGGACACATATAATTATATGGATGATTTAATTAAGGCAGTTCTTGAGGTTGTGGATATTAAAGATCCCCAGCCCCCATCTGATAAAAACAAAACCCTCTTTAAACAAACAAAGAAATTGCCACCAATTTTACCCTCTCACAAGCAGCTACTAGCACTGGTAACAGAACAATGGGAAAAAAAACAGAACAAAAGCTGCATTTATCCAGAAAATTTGCATAGTTATAGTTAGATCAGATTGACCTATGGTCATCTCCTGTTGTTGATGACACTATTTCCAGGCTAGCTAAAAATACAGCTTTACCTGTTCAGATGTTTTTGCATTTAAAGACCCCACTTATAAAAAACATTAGAAGGGTTTTTTAAATCTCTATTTATGGCCATAGGGTCATCTCTACGTCCCATTTTAGCTTCAGCATGGGTAAGTAGAGCTATGGAAGCATGGTCAGAATCTCAGGGCATCCAGAATGGAGCATCTCTCGATGCAGCAAAGTCTCTTGTAGAGCCTCTGCATTGTCAGTTGCAGCTCGACGCTCCCTTTGGTTAAAGTTATGGTCAGCAGACTCCAACTCCAAGAAGTTGCTTAATTCTCTCCCATTTAAGGGAAAGAGACTATTTGGCGAACAGCTAGAAACTATCATTTCACAGGTGAAGGGGATGGGGCACATTGCTTCCCCAACATAAAACCAAACCCTTCAGGGTATCACAAAGATATAGATGGGGTAGTTATTCTAGGAATCAGTCCTTTTGTTCCTATGCTCCTTCATCTCAAACTCATCACATAAATTTCAAGGGTAAGCAGGCATCCAAACCCAAATCCTTCTGGCAAGGACGCAAACCTGCAGCCAAGTCCACTGCAGACAAATAGCAGTCCACATGACTATTTCGCTTCGTTCCTCCAGATCAACTGGTGGGAGAAAGATTGAAAGCTGCATTTGCAGAAGACCGTTGGCTTCTGCAAACTATTTCCACAAGCTATAAAATAGAATTCGAAACTCACTTCAGGCTGTGTGACAAACTTTTTGTGATTCTGGTGGGTCTGCACAAGGGAAGGGTAGCTTCTAAAGCTTTGCTGGCCTGCTGGATCAAAGAGACAATTCGTAGGGCACATATAGCTTAGAGCAAGATTCCTCCCCTAGCTGTTAAGGACCATTCCACCAGGGCGGTAAGTTATATACTGTTATATAAATATTTCTATTATTTTAATATTGATCCCAAAACAGACACTTTACTATGATCTTGAAAGTGCTCCCTGAAAAAGTTTTTATTAGGTGCACATGATATAGTCTTACAACTCTAAGAGATAACAGCAGGAAAACAGGAAGGAAAAAAGTAACATTCTATAAATTTTGTTTAGGGAATAAGTTTTGTAACAAAATTCATTTTTGAATTTACCACCCTTTTAAACATTTAGGACACATAAATGATATATCAATCACATTTTTATTTTTTTAAAATTTGTACTGTCTCCTTAAAGGAACAGTATTGCCAAAAACAAATCAAAATTTTCATTTGGATTGGCATGGCATTTATTCAGATACAGCAGTTGTTAAAATTCATGAATTTTGCTTTCTGTCTGTTTTTATATGTACTGATAGCGGCCATATTTTTTAAACAGACCTCACCCAGTCCCATTGTTTTCTATGGTGCTTTACATAAAGCATATACAGGAAGTGTGCCATAAAGCACTATTTTTAACGCTAAATACCTTACTTTCTTTACACAATTTAGAATTTTTGGAGGCACATATTGAATATACAGTGTATTAACTATCATAGGTAGTTGCAGGCCCCTTTATATAAGAGTGCCTGTGTGGTGATGTCACTGATATGCGTTACCACGTGACCCACAATGCGCTGACATCACTAATGATGTCACTACCAGATGTGAGCACATTAGAGGGTGCCTAGGTACACACTCTGTGCACACGCCTATGGTAACTATTACAGCATTTGAGGTATTTTCAATTTTTGGTGTTAATGTTCTTTTCATTTTTTTTCCCTCTAAACTTGAAACAGCTTTTGGTATAAAGTGTAAGGTGGGGCAAGGGGGGTTCTTTTATGTATTTCGGTGTGGCAGATTGTGACATATACTGTCTTGTTTGTTTGTGTGTTGGTAGCATTTCATGGAAAATAATCTGCATTAGCGCCAAGGTGTGAGAATCAATCATCCTTATTGCTTCAACCTGACTGAACGAGTCTCATGATCTTAGCAAGGCAGTAGGTAGCAATTACTAAGCATGTAACAGGATGCAATCAGACAACATTGTGGAGCCTGGGTGTAATTTCTTTCAGTCCCTGAAGGCTGGTTTCATTATATTTGCTTGTCGGTTAATAATATTTTAGTAGCTGTCTTTCTACAATACATATGTTAACTATTTTAGTGCGCAACATTTCAGTAGGCCATAATTAAAAAATATGCAGTCTGACTTTAACTTATATGAGTATAGATGCCCTAGTTAAACAAATGTGTAATATACCTTTATGATATTCAACTTCTCTGTTAATGCATTATTCATAGCTATGTTACCTTTGTGGTTTCCCACACCTTGCGTTTCATTCCTCTTTTCTATTAGCATTTATGACTTGGTCCTCAGTCCTACTATATCTTCAAGCCCTGTAATTTTTAAAGGGTAACTCCCGTCCTAGATACATCTTGAATTATTTACATTTTTTTAAATGATGAAATAAAGCTTTTTTCACTTGCATGTCTGTAAAATGAGATAAAAGGGTTTATTTAACTTAAGTATAAATCATTAGCCACCCTTTGAAAGAGGGATGGGAGGGTAATTACTCCAAGTTTATTTGCCAAAACAATCATCTGTACTGGTAAAGATTCGTGAATGGTCAAACAACTCATTATCAGTCTGGCTGGTAAATGTTCTGTTGTGTCAAGAAAACAGAGTCCTTTAAGGCCTGGTCTACACTAGCATTTGAAAATGCTGCCCTTTTAGAAAAGCACATCCCTAAAATACGCCAGTAAATTCAGGCCAGCATATCTTTGGGATGCGCTTTTCTATTGTACTTACCCAACGCAGTGTGAACGCTCCCTCGGCATTCATAGCTTCTTCTATCCGGCCGCACTCTTCATGTTGCATACATATGCTAGGGAAATATGTGGCGTAAAGTGTTCCAGCGTCCGCGCCCTGTATCATGTGCTAGTGTGGCAGGAGCAAGGTAAGTCACATAGGGATTTACGCTTCTTTACATAGTAAATAATATTAGTACATAATTGGTATATAATAACCATCCAAAAGCACAAGACATGCACTGCTTTGCAAAAGATCTTCAAGTGTTTTTAGCAACAATTCAGCTAAATTACTCAAGTTCTTTTGTTTCAAATTAAAGGCAACATTGTTAGCTTGACTCGCTAAAACAGGAATCACTTTTTCACCTCACACTGTACCAGCTTAGTTCGGGGTCCCGCCAGTGTTTCCAGCTGCACTTACCAACCATAGTTGTTCACCCTAATGGAAAAAAGAGCAACATTCCCTAATAAAAATGAATTAAATACTGCCTAAAAATTTTACGGCCTGTACAAATGCAATCATAACAAAAGGTTTCTGTGTAGGAAATGTATTTTTCTTTGTGTATGAGTCTACAGTTTACAGAGCATCAGCCAATCCACATTATTATCCATTCTCTCAGGTTTGGTAGTTTTAGCACAAGGACACATATGGCTGCTTTTTATTAGCAAATACTAGAGAGAAAATCAGACATAAATGGGAAGTTGATAAAACAGAGACAAATCTTGGTGTGAGGCATGCTTTAACTTACTAAAGAACTAGTAATCAAGGCAGAAACAATGCCCCTATAGGAAAGCAAGCAAAGGCTTATTGAGATAACCCAGTCAGTTTTAATAGAAAGGACATGAGTGGCCATGATAGCTGTTACTTTTAAATGCCTTTTTAGGATAAAGTTTGTATAGAAAATAATTATAGCAGACTGAACGGCAACTTTTGAAAATCACACATACACAAAGGTATCCTGGAGATTTCATTACTATAGCAAAAGTTGTTATATTTGTATTATTGCATTATTTTTAAAGATAAGACAAAATGTGGTCTAACACCATAGACTACAGTGGTCACAGTGGCTATCAGGCAATGGCCTATAAGGTTGAGGTCCCCAAATTGGAAAACAGCTGAAGTCCATTCACGATTCCACATGCTGGATTTGAGCACTATAGGGGGATGGATTAAGGAACTGGAAGTGATTGAGGACATAGACCGGGGATTAGCAAACTTTCAACAGGAGGGAGCAATTTTGCTCACTCCTCCACCGATGAATAATTTATGTGGAGCCACAACGGGAGAGGAGTGCACACTCCCAAACACATGACCTGCCAACTTCCAATCAGAAGAAGTGCCAGAGGTCATGGGCGGGGCTACGAAGATGCGGGGCTGAAAACCTGCACTTTACCAACCACTGACATAGGCCTTTAGTAAATTGTCTCAATTGTTTCCTGTGGGTTAATCCACACAGGCTACTGCGTTCTGCATCATAGACAATAATAAGCTGAATTAAAAAAAGCTCAGCTGAAAAACAGCTAATGTGGCACTGGCCTTTATCAGGAAGGAAGAATGGGATGAAATTCTGCCACAATTTATCCTAAATTATGATTACACTAAAGATAATATATGGCTATGAGTGGGGTGTATATTAGTTATCTGGTGCAGAGGGGGTTAAGCTGAATAAAGTTAGAGGTTTACTAATGTTTAGATATAAGTGAGAATATCTGCAGCTCGGGAGGAACAAGTTGGTAATCTAGCCACAAACACAGCACATGAATTTCATAGGTTCAGAGTAAAATGCGGCCTTGAAGTTTTGCTCGTGCTCACAAGCAGCGCAGACATGTTAACCTTGATCCTTTAGCGCTCCATTGCTACTGGGAACTGTGCGTTGTATCCACATGTGTGCTTCTTACCTTCTAAAATACATGACAACAAAACTTACTGGCAACTAACATGCTATGGAGCCATAAGTAGGCTAGATGTCTGGGAACTATTAGAAACATCAGGGATAAACCCAACCTACAAATAGAGCCTCATTCACTCCTTTTTGGCCTAATATTCCTTGGCTAAACAGAAGTAAATTTTACATAAATGTTCTAATAAATGAGTTGTGGAAGATACTTTATAAGTTGAAGCTACATTGGTTCCATATGTTCTTTATGACAAAACAGTGGTGGAATGTGTTGTAGCATTTCATGCATTGCAGATACTGCAGAACAGCTTGTTAATTGTGTCCTTGTCAACACTTTTTATTTGTATTTTCTTTACACATTCTGGCTAATGGTGCATTTCCTATTTGACTTCACATGAGCTATCTTTGACTCAGTTACTGTGTCACTCCTCACGTTTTGGTCTGTCTTTTCCCAATCTATCCAATTCCCAAATGTACAACAGTGTCCTGGAAAACAACAGCCTCAAACTGTCCGTCGCCAGCTTTTTTGTTTAATGCCACTTCCCACATTGTGTGTCCTTGTAGCTGAGAGGAGGCAGTTCCTGCAGAGGCTCTCCATGCCTCCCATTCATATCAGAGAGCACAGGCATGATAGATTGTTCTTTGTTACCTTTTTAATTAAGTGTGGAATATCACAATAACATCTCCACTTTTGTCACCAGCCTCTCAGTTTTACTTTTGTTCTTTTTTTTTTTCAATCCTCTGTGAACTTTTTAAACAAGGACAACAGCACTGGCAAGATAAAAATGTAGGCAATTAAAAAAGGTTAAAAGTAAATCTGTCATGTACACAGAGATGATGTTTTCTCTTTGTTAAACAAGCCTGTGTCCAGGCAGCCTAATTTGCTGACAGAAATAAGTCTTTACAGTATTGTGAGAAATTGAAAATACTGTCTGTATTAATTAAACTATTTTAAATACAGTGCTTTCACAATCAGGGCGGTTTCTTTGTAGATTTAACCTATGGCAAAATCAGAAAAAAAATTGCATAATTTGAATGTCCAGTTACAATTCACTTTGCTCTTTGGCTAGGAATTTACAGCTTCTCCATAGTGTGCTCAGTGCAAAATAGCCCATTTGTTACACTGCTAACTGATGTATTTATTCATGCCCATCAGTTACATTGGCCATTGCTTAGCAGCCCATCAGTATTACTCAGTGACTAGTTGCTCAGTACATAATAATGCAGTCAGTAACCCTGCACATTGCCAAGATTTCTGTTATGTTTTGTTACCCAGCATAAATGCGCACAGCAGATGTCAGGCCTCAGCTGCAATAGCACACACACACACTGGAGTTGCTCTAATACACTCCTACCAAAGTGCATATAACAAACCACACATAATAAATATAGACAACTCAACCAGGTCTCTAATTGTATTTAACCTATTTATTAGTGAATGACTCCAAGGTGTCCCGGATTCCATGGGACAGTCATGTTTTTCAGGTCCTGTCCTGCGGTCTTGAGTCCCCGTCCCCAAATCTAGAGTCCCTATCCCTATTATATATATTTTCTGTGGTGATGAACATTTGTGAATAAGCAGTGGGTTCTTGGGGTCAAGTTCTGCCTCATTGTGACATTGGGTTATTGTACGGCCTACCAAATGAACTTTTTCACTAATTTAAACATACCTAGACTGGCTGGCATTTCAGATGGTAGACTCCCTTTAACCTGCTAAGGAGAGGTACATATACTGGAATTTGTAGTGAGTGTTAATGTAAATTAAAATCCTAAATAAAGGGGGTCATTCCGGTAAGTCCGAATTTTCCGTCCCGAATTCACTTATACCTAACTCCCATTATAAAGTTGTGACTGCGACAATTTTTTGTCGCAGTCGTGATTTTATAATGGGAAAATTGTCGCGGTCGCGACTTTATAATGGGGGTTCACTATAAGTGAATTCGGGACGGATAATTTGGACCTACCGGAATGACCCCCACAGGGTTTTGACATGCCCAAAGCTAAATATCACACTGACTAAACACAATTTAGAATTTCTGGAAGCACAGACTTAGGGGGTCATTCCGGTAGGTCCGAATTTTCCATCCCGAATTCACTTATAGCGAACTCCCATTATAAAGTCGCGACCGCGACAATTCTTCCATTATAAAA
>JAKJJM010003834.1:0-19548 GCA_021901965.1 Pipa carvalhoi
ATTTTATGGTGTGATTTCACAAATTATTATTATTTTTTAAGATCACAATTACTACACTTAGAAGAGTTTTCCTTGCGCTTCTTTTTTGTTTTTCCAGGTGATTCACATGTATGTAAATAATGGTTTGGGCCATTCTAGCCATATGCAGTACTAATCAGTCAAGCATACAGCCATGCAACCTCTATAGACAAACATGAAAAGTAGAATGAGCTGATATGGATATATATCAGCTTAGAAAATGTGGCAATACTGGTGACCAAACTGGGGACAATACTGTAAATGTATGTATGTAAATAATATGTATGTATTATTTACATACATAATGTAAATAATGTATGTAAATAATATGTATGTATTATTTACATACACATGTATGTAAATAATAGTTTGGGCCTTTATAGCCATATGCATTACTAATCAGTCAAGCATACAGCCATGCAACCTCTATAGACAAATATGAAAAGTAGAATGAGCTGATATGGATATAAATCAGCTTAGTAAATGTGGCAATACTGGTGACTAAACTGGGGACAATACTGGCAACCAGGCAGTGTTGTTTCCTTTAAACAGATCTTTGTGAAGATGACATCACTTCACTACAATATGTGTATTCATGGGTAAATTCGCTACAATGCACCATTCTGTTACTATTCACCTGACTGAACTCAGAAAACACTTCCCAGCATTTTAGAGTTTGCTTGTGGGCTGTTATTTCAGAATACCTTTGTGCATGTGTGGATTTGTATATTTATGTGAGTGTATGCATTATTGTAAGAGTGCCTTTGTAAGTGTGGCTATGAGAAGACTATTCTGTATGTGATCAAGTTCAAAGGTGTCACAGAATAATTTACTATACTCAGAAATACATTTCTGTCTGTCATGTTTGCATGTGTATAACAAAGTTAAGATTTTCAACTCCTGGGGCAGATACACTTCCTGTTTTACTGTCTCTAGTAGCAGCACAGGGCTGTGATTCACAGGAGCAGAGGATTTTTGTAGTGGAGAACTTCACATATTCAGTAGCAATTCTATTGCTATTCTGAGTGTGATCAAGTTCAAAGGTGTCACAGAATAATTTACTATACTCAGAAATACATTTCCGTCTGTCATGTTTGCATGCAGGGCAGCCATCAGGAATTTTAGGGCCCCATACAGCCAAAATGTCTGGGCCCCCCTTCGAACTTTTCTTATAGTAATTTGGGCCCCCAAATGTGTCATAGATCGCGGGCCCCTTATAAGACTCCCGGCAATAATGCCCTGATGGCGGCCATGTTTGCATGTGTATAATAAAATTAAGGTCTGCAACTCCTGAGGCAGATACACTTCCTGTTTCACTGCCTCTAGTAACAGCACAGGGCTCTGATTCACAGGAACACAGGATTTTGTAGTAAAGAACTTCACATATTCAGTAGCAATTGGTATTTCTGCAATGTATGGCAAACTCACTCTGGCAGGCAACTTTATTCTGGACCAGTGATCCCTGAGAAATGCATCAAGCAAGCTTATATGTTTTATTGAGAATTTTCTTACCTGATATGGGTTTGTGAGTATCTGTCATTTAATCCATTTTTTTGCATTTGAGATTTTTCAGGGCTTAGATATTTGGTGTGCTTTTACACTTTTATGTTGAGAGCACATATGCATGGGGTTTGTTAGTCTCTTTTTCTTACACACCACTGGACACATATATTTGATACCTTTGGGACTCTTGGGGGTATTTTAAATGAATTATCTTATGAAATGGTGAGGCATTATTGCCTTTTTTATATGCAATTCCTTTTAGACATATTTTGAACACAACTGTTTCTTGGAATTACTGGAGGAATTGGGACTTCAGCGGGGAGCTGCAATACAAGTCGATGTTGGATTATTTTATCCACCTAAGATATCACTACAAGAATACTGTTCTACCAGTTTTCCTGTATGCACTTGTGATACATTGTATTTAGACTTGAGGTTATTAGCAAGACCATTGCTAGGGGAATGTAACCAAGGTAACCACTAATGTGCCACCAAAAGAATCTAAAGAGAGGTTGCTGAAGGGTTGGAAATATTTTGGGCCTCATTATCAAACGGGTGAATTCACCTGTCGAATCCACCTCACTACAATTCAAGTGGCATCACAAAAATAGATGCAGATTCACTTCTCGCTATTGATTACGTGGAGAATACACTTGTTAAACAAGCGGACAGTGGCGATTTCTATCACATGCGTACTGTGGCTTGGTTAAGCAGATAGAAGCAAAATGAGAAGTCAAGTGGAGTGAGACAAATTCAATAAGTGAAGGGCAGTGATGTCAGTCTCATCATATTCCACTAACTATATTATGTGAATATTCTATATACTGTATTTCCATGTCACCTTGTCCCTAGGTCATGTTGTCACTTACTCGCAATCGCCATTGTCACTTTTGAATGAATAGTCGCCTTACACAACACTGGAGACCTGCCATCAACCCCCAATTTGCCACTTTGAAATAACAAAGTCAAACAGGTGAATTTGGAGCAGTACACCTAGACACATTCGTACCTTGGCCATACTCTGCAGCTTAGTCAATAGTAGAAGTACCTGTGCATGTGCACGCAATGACAAGAGCTCCATAAGTATGCGACTATTGTAGATACGCAAATTGGTTGCATATTCGCCACTGTGTTAACAGTATTTTCTCTATAGGATTGTATGTTTTCTGTCTAGTCTTAGGTTATCTTAACTTGCTTTTAAGATAGCTGCAAAGCTAATTCTATCACAAAGTGTTAAATGATAAAGCTAGCCCAGCATCATCTGAATGGTTCAACATTATTGTATTGAGAGCATAAAAAGAGCATTACATGACTGTATAGCATGTAATATTCAACACTGTAAAAGAAGGATAACATCAAAACCTTTCATCTACCAGAAAATGTTAACACGTTGCATACTAAAATAGTTTTCTACACATTTATCTGAAATTTTAAAAAAATTACAATCATGAGAACATTCAAAAATTTGATTACTTGCCCATTGAAATGCAATCATTAATCACAGAGAATATGCAGGATGAAGACTTACTATGATGATTTTGAATTAAAATCATCTTTTATTGAACTAAGTTATTTTGGAAGAGAACAGAAAGTTTCTTTAATACAATTATTGCCATTCACTATTTATTATGAGCGCCCCAAGCAAATGGTTCTAATGCTTTTCTGAATGTGTACTTAGAGATCTTTTATAATATTTTACTTTAAAAAAAAATTAAATTCAAAGGCTGCTTACTGATGTGCAGCCTACTGGAAAATGATGAGGAATAAAAGTTTTCCATCCATAAGGTTTTCCAAAGCTAATAGACATTTCTTTAAAGGCTGTTTAAAAGACATTGCGCTCCAGTTTGTTTTTGCAGCTAATGTTCCCTTCTGTGTTGATGTTAAAAGAACAATAACACAAAAATTTAAAATACTTTCTGTAAATCATCATAGAAAACAATAGGACTAGGTGAGGTTTGTGTAATAGAGATAGGCACAGAGAGAAAGCAATAAAATATATGACTGCAACTTCAAAAATAACATTTTTACAAGTGCTGTATTTGAATTACTACCATGACAAACCAAATGGGAATTTTATTTTTATTTTTTTGTGTCACTGGTTTTTAATGGATGGTTTAGGCACAGTTTACTATCCCAGAGTTACAAATACAATAAATATACAATTAATGGCAAAATTAAAATGGGTAGCCCTTTAACACTGTTAGACTTTTCAGAACTCACACAATTACTTTTATTACACAATTCCAACATGCAAATAAACACAAATACACTCATACATCTTCAAATGCACATATACATATGCACATACAAAGCACACGCACAGTGTCACTCATAAGAATTCAGCGTGAAGAAAGCCTTCACTTGTCCCCTTCAAAAATTTCCTCTAGGTGCCATCCAACTGACTTTTCTTTTTAGCCTTTACTGATGGCCCGCTGACCCTTCTCACTCTTTACCAGGCCTACTCATCCTTAGCTTCTCTCCAGCTCTTAGCATATATGCTACATGATTTATTTAAGATATGTAAGATAGCAACCAAACACCCTGGTACAACAAAACCTGGTCTTTTTCTAATCCAAAATTTTACCTAATGAGCATTGGCAAATCTCTTCTGCATTAAGGGATTTACTCACATATATTTAGAAGCAAACTATTATAACATGCTCAGTGACACATGACTGAATATTAATTTATTAATCAAACTGCAGAATGCATTGGATTCCCGGAGCCCAGAAATGTTTAAATATATTCAGATATATTCAGTATTAGGGGGAAAGAAGTGCCAAAGCATCCTAAAATGTATACATGTATCCATATAAGATAACCCTGAATAAATATATAACTGGTTCTATTAAGAAATATTGTGATAAACGTTTGAAGACAACACAAAAGACAACTGGCCATCCACTGAAATTGGCTCTCAATATAGACTAATTAATTGTGGAATAATCTTCTATAAGAACTACCAGAATTATTGTAATGCTTTTAAAAAGGTCTGTATGATTACTTAAAAGAGCAAAATATAAATGGATATTTAAATCTGTAATATTTAGTAGCATGTTGACCCAGTCTAATATCAACTAGGAGTAAAGAGGGAATTTTTCATGTGTAAAATCAATATTAAATGGGTTTTCAACTGTCTTAGGATCACAAGATTAAACTAAAGGTATTATATAAAGTATAATGTACCCCTTTCTATAATTTATAAGGATAATATTAGACACCATGATCATGGCTGAGTGCTTATATACAGGGCATGGAATTCCTAGGTGACTTTTAATGTGCTTATAAATTGAAAATATATCAATTTCTGAGTAGATGATGACATGTGTTTGCCAGTTAAAATAGCTAGTTGGTCATTTGGTATATTTATTTACACAGTTTAAGTTATTCTTGTATTTTTAAATGTATTAATGGCAGGACTGATTTTATTCATATTATAATATATTTATATTATAATAGCAATGTTAAATCAAGAAATCTTTTACAATTGTTTTGCCTGTGTTTACTGTCTGTATTTCAGATTAATTTTGAATTAATTGGGCCAGTGGCTCCATTAGTAGTCCTGAATGGGTCAGATAATAAGCTCACATTGTTGACTTTAAACATTATGGTTGAATGCAAAGCAAGTATAGCTATCAGAAAGCATATGTACAGTACATCTATAACAGACTAACCTAGACATTTTCTGCTTATGACTTTAACATACGTAATTGCTCTGACTTTTTCAATTTTGTGTTTATGACTTTAAGATAGGTTTGAATTTATGGGCATATTTAGCAAGCAGTTAAACAAGGGACAATTATATCATGATGATAAAGATAAATAAAAAATAAATCCACTGAAAAAAATGGGAAAACTAAATATTTATAAGAAAGGTAATACTTCTATAGTGAAGAAAAAAATAGGTTGTGAAAAGAGTAAAAAAACTTAAAACATTAGGGAAAATGTATTTGTCAGGTCCTAAATTGGTAAAGACTGACTGACTCTATCACCCCACCACTAAGCCAAGAGGAAGGGGTCATTATCCTGCCCCTTGCATAAACCCCCCAACTCCCAGAGGTGAGGTAGAGTTCTAAATTAATTTGAAATTTGGGGGCAAGGGCAGACCTAGGAGCCCAACCACCCTTATTTTTCTTCCAGTGGGAACAAATAATAAAAACTATTAATGCCTCCTGTCCTAAGCCCTCTAAACCCATACTGCTTGTGTGGCAAGAAGTCTTAGCAAAAACAAAAATAATAGGTTAATGTTATAATCACCTGCTCTTCTAATCTTCTGACCCAGTTGGTACTTTATCATGGACAAATTTTGAAGCCCTAATGTACTTTTCATCCTTAACATATTAAAATAGAAAGGACAGCATCAATCATCCTTCTTTCCTTATAATCTTCTTACTCTTTTTCTGCCTCCTGGGGGGTGATTCCTTAATAGCTTATATAGCACCAGATCCTACCTAACTGAAGTCTAGACCACACATATATATAATCTTCTACCTACATGTGTTTTTAATTAAAATTAATAGAAAGTTTTTAATATATTAACATTGCTGTGGTTCTTCAGTTGTTTACATCTCTACAGAACATTTATCATGGAAAAAAATATGAAAAGTGAGCATTTGTTCTCAAGTGAAACTAAGTAGTATTCGTGGATAAATAACATCTTAGTTGGATACCATTCAAGGGAGTAAATGCTGCCAAATATTGAGCTTCCTTCTGCTGATATTGGCATGATATTAATATTTATAGTTTAGAAACCAACATTCGGATAACAATTATTTCTAGTGCAATAGAAATAAACAATGTAGCACACAAAATAAATGAAAAGAATTGTTTTTGATCAATAGTTACCTAAACAACTTGATTCCCAGGCTATATTTTTGAAGTCTGGCACAAACATACTAATTATAAATCTTTGCATAAAACTGACCAAACTTGCATTTATTTATGTTCTTAATTTTTTTTTCTTCATACAAGGAAAAATTGTAAGCCTTTATTTTATGCATAATTTATGTTATATAAAAAGCAATTTTCTTTTGTACAGGTCAAAGTTTCAACTAATAAAGAAAATCCTTCTTATTGTAAATTTCATTATGACAATGCAAACAGAATACTGTGGCAAACAAACAGTAATTACATTTGTCTTTTTTCTTTTCTGATATAATGTGTGAACATGTAGACCAAATGAAAAATTACCTACATAATAATTAAATGTTTCTAATCTGGCCTAGTCATCCTATTTGTACACAATCACACTAAATCCTGTATTCCCAGAAATCTATCTTTGTCATGTCGGATAAGCTTATTGTTTATCACAAAGCTGGCATCATTTCTCATTTAATAAAAAAAGAGCATAACTTCTTATTAAAATACAAATAGACTTTAATTTTAATCATGTTTTTTTACCAGACAAACTTCTATAACATAACATAAATATATTTATAGCATAACATAAATGAGCTAATCAAATACTTGAGAAATATGTCAAAGGCATATTTTAATTAAATATATATAATCAGTATATGCTTTAAATAAAAAATTTCTTAGCCAAAATAATGCCTTGTTAGAATAATCACCTTACTTTTGGGGAGACCCAATGACAACATATAAATATATCAAAGGCAATACAAAATTCTCTCCCATAAACTATTTATACCAAGGACAATATAACTAAAGCAAGTCGGAATCCTTTATATCTAGAGGTAGAAGGTTTATTTACCAACACAAAAGGGGGTTTTCTTTATTGTAAGACTTTCTTTGATGTATATCTTGCACTTTGGGTTTTGCTGGAGCCCTGTCTAGTCTGCTCCCTGGATGACTGATTAGTGAATGTGCCAAGATTGTGTATTTCAGAGAAAATGTACCCAAAAAAAGTAAGGTAAATTGCCTTGCCATTTATTTGTAATTTCAAATTCCTGCAAAAAAGCAGTGCATTTTTATTGACATTTTCAGATCTCCACAAAACTGCAATTCAGTTTATTGGTGATAAAAAAAAATGCTGCCCAATATTTTATAATAATTTTTGTCACATGACCTGTCCCCAGATGAAATATTGAGCAAATATATAGATAATCTTTTTTTAACCTTTTACTGAGCTTATGTATGTGAAAGCTACCCAGAAATTATTTTTGGTTAAATTATAATGGAATGCAAAACCGGTTATTCATTTTTAAAGGTTGGTGTTAAAGAGCAATTTCTTTGAGTTTGATGGAAAGTTTTTCTGTAACCTACAGAAAGAGGCATTCACCTGTGCATGCCTCTTTCTATATTAGTAGGAATCCCAGATATTCTTAGATTCAGAGGGGAAAATCCTGTTAAGGCTGAGGTATATACATGACCTCTTTACTTTTTGGGAGGGATCTTCAGTGTCTCCGTTATGCTCTTGAAAGTTGATGATCTATCCGTTCAGTAGAGGTTGACTTTCGATCATCATTATTCTTGCTTTCCTATCTTTCACAGCTTCTTTCAGTTGTTTCATGGGCATATTTGTGTCAGCCTTGATTGTGTCTATCCAGCGTATTCTTTGGCTTCCTCTTCTTCTTGTCCCAATGACTATGCTGAGCATTATTGTTGTTTCCAGAGAATTAGTTCGCGTGATAGCGATATTTTTTGTTTGACACATTCTAGGATTATCTTGTTTGTGGCCATTGATATCCATTGTATGTGCATTATTCATCTCCAACACCATAGTTCAAAGGCATTGATTTTTTTTCTATCTGCCTTCTTGAGTGTCCAGCTTTCACATGCATATGTGGAGATTGGGAAAAATGATTGCATTGACCATATATCAATATCTTAATGTTTGTATTTCATGCAAAACGTCCACAGTCATATATGCAGCTTCCTTTCTTTTATATAAGAGAGATTCTTAAGTGGCCTTGGATTCATATCCACCTAAATGTTTATCAGAATATCTATCTTTAAAGACGTGTTGTAAAAAAGTGTTGAAAACATTTTTATAAGGTACTTTATCCATAGCTGATTTTTTAAATTTAATTAAATGGTTTAAAAAATTATGTTCTAGTATCCTGCAACTACAAATAAAAGTTACTCTATTTTTAAGATTTCTCTGGTCAAAGTCAGAATAAGAAATGCAGAGTGATGAAAGAGTTTTCTTTCTAGTTTAAAAGACTCATTTTTTTCTTAAATTAATCAAGAACTGCCAAAAGTTCATACTACTGTAGTTTTTCCTTAAAAATGTTGAAATACCAATTATGAAACTTCAAAGAGGTGGAAAATATATTTTTCTTCAAGGGATGTTTAAAAGATATTTGAGTTGATAGATCTACCTGTTGTGCGTAAAAGCTTTCCTGTCGAAAACAGCAGCTAGCAATGAGGGTCTCCTGCCAACTAAACTATTTTGAAAGCACTTTAATACCATCTGTTATTTTCATATCTCATTTCCTTGGAGTTTAATTATGGGGTTGTGAAGACCAACATTTAACTAGTTCATGGGTGTAGAATAGTTAAACCTTCAACAGGAAATCAAAGAAAAATTAGTCAAAAGCACATACAGTAAGTATTACATTTATTGATATTTTATTTGTATCTTCAATATAGGCTTTATGTAGTGTTACTGCAAATAAGGTCAGATTGTACTGTTATGCAGAAATCCCCCCCCCCCCCAAACAAACTATACAGATGCAATACAATGCACCTTTTTTACAAATGTTTTAATGTTTAAAATAGCCTTTTTTCCAGGCCAGTTTTGAACTCACATAAGTTATCTTGGGTCTAGAGATGGAAGGCAAACCCCTCAACTAAGAATACAGCTATCATTATAACTAAACTAATTATTTTCTATGCATTAAAGAAAAACTAAAATCTCCTAATAAATCACATGTTTATTTTTCCTACATGCCAGAAGCACAATTACCCACAGTCTTTCCCTTCCAAGCCACCTACTTGATTATTTATGCTTCTTCGGCATGCATTATTTCACTGTCAGCCTTTGTAGCATTTTAGCACCATCAGTGAGGAAAAATCAAACATACTAATCACAATAAAAAAAATATATATATATACTTATATAGGTATTTATTACCATTACCATGTTAAAACTAGCTGACCTAAGCTTCAAGTTTTACATATTTTCTCTTTTAACTAAAGAAAATTGCATAATGAATACATTAAGGCATGTATAAATTTACATAAATACCCAGTTATGTTACACATAAGCAGTTAATGTCATCTACAATTGACCTTCCATCAAACAAACAGCAGGCCAACAAAAATGTTATGATTAATATATGTATTAATGTATTAATTAATGTAATTAATATTACATTAATTAATACATGTAATTAATACATGTAATTAATTAATGTAATGTATTAATTAATGTAATATTGCTTTTGCATTATTTTTATGAATGAAATTGTTTACTGGGTTAGAGTCAGTTGCATATATTTGTTTACATTTCAAAGTAATATATATTTATACCCTTTCAACCTTTTGAGGTTTACTGTATATTGGATCCCTGTTTAATGAATGGATTGCACTTTAAAATACTATGTTATATGTTTTCATATGCATTTATACCTCTCACAATAATGTATATATATATTGTATTCAATGCATCAATATATATTTATATCCCTCCCACCCTCTTTAGTTCCCTCTCTGAACAGGAAATAGCTATTATCCTATACTAAAAATTGATGGATTTTGTAACCCAACTTTGTACCTAAGAATTTCCCCTGAGACATATTTTTTTCCATCACTCTACAATAAATGGGAATTTACTTTGAATTTTCTATTGACTGTCATTCTGAAAGAACACATACAGTATGTAGTTGTTGCCTCCCTGTCCACTAACTTTTACCTCTCCACTAGATGATTGTAGTTCCATGCAGTTCAAGTCAATGTGAAATAACAACTTAAACATCTTGTGTAGAGTGAAATTAGTGCCTCATTACAGAATTTAAATAACAATTTAATTTAAAACTATGTTCATGGCAAACTTTACTTACATTTTACAAAGTAATTAAGCTTTGAAAATTATATAATATAACCAAAAATATAATTACATTTTTTATGTGGTTTTTAATGCACTAACATTGTGGGGAAATTTACTAAAGTTAAAAAGTTATTATACTAGTTAATGCAGGCCTAATTTTTTTTATCAATATCACCTTTTTCGCCTATTTAAAACACTGTTAAAAGTGTATTTTATTGTTTAAAAGCAGATGAACACTTTAGGTTGCAAAAAACATTCTTCCCTTTAGAGTTGGTCCTGTTATTAGACACAGTCAAAAAGATTTCCCCTTGAAAAAAGATATCGATCTCAATCTAAAATGGAAGAGGAACCTAATAGAAAAACACTGCAAAGTGTATCCATTTCAATATTTATTGATAATCTTTTTTTGATTGGGAAAACTTTTTACCAATCCTGTATTAATCAGGGGAAACTGAAAGTTACAGGGAAATGAAAATTAACAGCAAAAAAAGGGGAAACCAATTAAAAATGTCAAAATGGTCTTAGTATAAAATCCCCCATTATCTGCTTAAAGTAGAGTGCAAGTTATAAGAGATAGAACTAAAATACAAATATGAGTGGAGAACAATCAATAATGCACAAAACATACAGTGTAACGATACAGACAACGAGTGGGTGGATTGTCTGCACCACAGTGGAATTGACGCTGAGGCGCTGAGTCTAAGGGGCTCCCGGTCTTCACCCTTAACCCCTGCAGGGGAGTGTGGCCTTTGCTGCGAGGGAAACCCCAAGTTGCATCACCCAAGTTAACCTCTCACTGATGATAGCTGACTAGCATAATGGGAAACAAGGAGTAGCATAAAGGGAAACAAGGTCTTGAAACAGACAAGCAGAACCAGCTCTTAAACACAAGTTATACAGCTCTGGGCTTGAGCAAAGTAAACTCCTTGTTCAGGGTTGGGACACATAGAATCTGACAGCTTAATATAGGGCAGCTCTTGTTGCAATTGGCTGGCAATCAAATTCACAGATAGGTTGAAACTGAGTTCTAATTATTACAAACACCTGTGGGAAATAGGTGAGTTCAGCTGTGTTCATAATATTGGTCTTAATCGGGACTCAACTCACTTCAGAGTGGCTTGATAGCCTAGTGGAACTTTTGTTTCCTCCAAGCCAGGCAACCCATGTTCAAATCCTGGGCTCAATGCCTTACATACAGTAATCTATATCTCCCAGTGTCCTCTATAGACTAAAAGGATGCTCTTGTGTATATTTAGATTGGTAACAGTGGATAAATACTTATAGTTTTTTCAGTGTAAATGGGGTTCTTAAATCATATTGGGCTGCCCTTTCAGACCTCTATAGGTGTGAAGTCTTGGACAGAGGATGTAGGCATATAACTTTAAGGATACTGAAGAGGGTACTAGGGCAAGATAATTTTAGCTAATATATATAATATGGATAAAGTTCCTGGAAATAAGGCAAATTACAACTTGGTAGAATAGTGGTAGGAATATTTGCCTCACTAAAATGTATTAAGAGATTGCTTTTTTAAAGTCTATAGGTGGAGGTACAACTGTGAACTTGTTAAAAATGGGAAAATGTGGCATTGCTTCATTTGTGGATCTATAGTTCTATAAGTATAGCCATATAATATCTAAATATTTAAAAAAAAAAATGGAGTACTCAGCATAGTATTATTGCATGTAGCATAGTCACTGTTTTATTGTGCAATTACTGTGCCATAACATGTTTCGGGCATATCGCCCTTTATCAAATGTGCAAACATTGAAACAAACGAAAACTTAAAACATTTGAAAAATACACCCTCATGTGAGTGAACCAATCAAGTGAAGTGTAGATAAGGACTGAATCCAGGCCTCCTTAACCAATTACTTTCCAAAATCCAAGTTTGAGCGGAACTGCCTAAAATAAGGCCTAGCCAGGGTTATAACCAGGAACATGTATAACTCATAGGCAAATGTACAAATTGTATTATACAATGTCAATAAATGTTAAATTTATATAATGATGAAAAAGATTGGTGTGACTGATACATTTAACTTATGTTAGGTCAAAATTAATGACGAAAAATACTGCAAAGATAGAACATGCATATATCATAATAAACATGTATGCATTAATGGCAGAAAATACTATTCCCTAATTGGCTCCTTATTTATACCTTATTGGTTAATATTTAATGAATGGTGGAAAATTATTTTGTTCACTAGTTATTAGTACACATTCCATTTACTTCCCTTTTTAAGAGACAGACATTTCTAAAATGTTGATAAAATATGTTTATTAATTTGTTTATGCAATGATATTTTAGTTTCCAATATTTACTCTCCCTTCTACTAGTAAGCTAGTAAGCCTCATCTTTATGAAATGACAACGTTTTGAATGTAAGCAAAACATAAGTCACAAATGAGAATAGGGATAATTATTTGCTGACAGAATTTCCAAATAATTATCTTTGTAATTTCTCTTTCTATTAAAGCAATTACCTTACGACCATAAATATTCCTAAGAGAGAAGTGTTTGATTAGACAAATTTTATTGATGAGCAGGTTGTGCAGCTATAATAAACATAACAATCACACAGTTTACTTTATAATACCTTCCAAGTACCATTTAAATAAGATTAAACTTTAGTGTTTTGAATTTGATAGAAATATAGAAATCAGTATATTCATTTTAGACATTTTTTTGAAGACTTTGATAAAAAGTGACGAGATTTATCTGATTCTGCTGGGCTTCAAAATTACAAGTCTTACTATGATAGTTTATTTTGAAAAATTTTTTTTATATAAAATTGTCCATCATTTGTCAGATCTGAAAAATGGTGAAGATTACAATAATCTACATATTGCCCTGCATCCAGAAATGCATGCCTTTTCATTCATCTAATGTTATTTATTAGAAATTAGAGCATAAACTGTAATTATATTAAAGAACAGTCCACTGTGTGAGATAACATGCCCTTGTAGTACACTATAATGTACTGACTTGTTGAAACTGCTTTGTAGATACTATTGCAATAATTTGGGACTTAAAAAGTTGCAATATAAAATTTAAACATAATTAAAATTATATAAACATGGTCGCTATTTAACATAACTATATATATATCAGTAAGAAAAAGATTCCACCAGGGATATCAGTAAAATATCTAGCATTTCCTTTATGTTGGCATCTAGTGTCTTTTCCTTTTTTATTTTTGTATGAACTCAAAATGAGCATTAGACCCAGGACCATCATCAAAAATCACAGGACCCCTTCACAACCTGACAAATTGGCCCCCCAACATGTGTACATGGATCTGCACTACACTACAAACTGTCAAGGTATATTGATAAGTACATATTAAGCCATAATCTTTATTTTTCATTACTCTGAAACCTACATTTGACTATTTAGCTAGGCCCCCCTGGTTTGCCAAGCTTGGCAGTTCTGATTGGACCAATAGCTATCCTCATACTAGATAACTGTTATTAGACAAAGTAACCATCTTCACTCTCTCTTGCCAGCAAGGTTTACATTTTTTCAAAAGGCTCTTCTTCATTATTGTATTTATTTATATGATTTAAACAAAACCATAGCATTACACAGCATTTTGCAGATGTTAACCAATCAATTCACTTCCTCTCCCTGTGAAACTTGCAATTTAATTTATCTACATAAACACTACATTAATAGTGTGTAAATATTTTACCAGTACAGTATACTGCTGGACTATGGAAATTCAGAGGAAGTCAATGGAAGCATGCATGGCATATACAAATTTCACGTACAGTAGCTGATGCCCTGATTGGAATAGATTACAAGAACTACCTGCTGTAAAACAAATATTCTGCTCTAGTTGGCACATGTAGTGTGTTCTATTACAGTATTTACTATATCTCAATTTGTCTATTCAATACATGGCAATTTTCTCAATTTCAGAGTTCTGATTCAGTTCCTCCTTGATATAGCCTTATACAGCTTTTGCCACAAACTGGCAAGGAACCTTCAGTTGCATCACTCATACTGACCATACCATTTCAATGTGGTTAATGCTACATGTTTGTGGGTTTCAAGTAGCCTGTGAACTAATGTATTAATTAATATAACTGTCTCATCACTGGATTGACAATTACATATGATACAGTCTTTTTACAGGCACAAACCTAATGTATTCTATTACAGGACATACCCTATTCTGCTTTTATCACTTCTATCCACCACTTTCTTTAAAACATTTCCTGTGTTGCAAGTATGTTATGGAATACCATCATACCACCAGACATTCTGAGTCTAGAGAATTTAAGTGCTTAGGGTGGTATTTAGTAAAGTCGGAAAGACCGGAACCAGTCTTTCCGACTTTACTGCAGTCCCGATTTCCAGATTATGGAAATCGGTAGTTTTCGATTTCCATAATCTGGAAATCAGATACTTGTACCGAAAAAATCCGCAGCCATTTAAATCAATGGCTGCGGATCGGTATAAGATTTCCGGTGGAGTCTTTTCAGGCTTAATAAATACCGCCCTTAATGTATGTATATATGTATAATTTTATTTATAAAGCGCCACAAATTTACACAGTGCTGTACAATTCAGCAATACAAACATAAGACAGACAGGGGAAAAGTGCATTATATAATACAAGTGAAGTAACTTACAAGCATAAAAACACTTTAAGTGCAACATTGTGATTGACACAAGAGGTTGGAGGTCCCTGCCCTGCAGAGCTTACAATCTTTGAAACAAGCTTAAAGGAGTCTATTAAAAAATGAATTCTTAATTGCACAAAAAAGTCCAAAGCTTATAAATTCAATCAGGCACAGTTAATTAGGTTGCTGGCCTTGTTTGCTCCCTGGTAACTGTCTGCTCTGAACATGTGCATTATATACACCATGTCACCATCTTAAACTCACTTTTGAGAAGCAGTACATATTCTATAATAAACAATGTGATAACATATATGTTGACTCTGATTACTGTCTGCCTTGTTTCTTTGACCCTTAATACAGTTCAGGTTTTCTTTATCTTCTCCAATGCTATTGCTTTGGTGTACATTTCCTCCATTTAACCCCTGATCATGCTGTAGCAATAATCTGTTGCCCCATATACTGACTACTGTATTTCTCCAACCTTGTTCTCTATCTCCTGTCTTTAAACTATAGCCATCTAATACATAGTAACACCTGGTTGTATTTACACTCTTTTTACACATAATTTCTAGATCTATGTCAGTACAGGACTGTTATGAAATTCAGTATTACATTGCTATAGTATCTTCCAGAGTATCTTATGATCCTATTTATTTACTCCATAAATTCACAATTTAACCTTAGGCAGCACAGGAGACCCTCACACATACAATTAAAAATTCAAGATAAATAGACACCTTCTTTACTCTTTGGGGAAAATTTATGAAGGTCATTTTGACCTTTACTGGTTTTTTAATCTATTTACCGCTTTCACTGACTTTTTGTTTCACACGACTTTTTTTATGTCAAATTTCTCCACTGCAACTTTTCACAGGCAACTTTTTTCAATGCAACTTTTTCAATGGAAACTGAATTTTTGACTTTTATAAATATCCCCTTTGATGTGTTTAACCAATGATATCTTCCTGATGTTACATTTTTGTTTCTTTGCAACAAGTATTGCTGCTTAGTCTAAAACTGAAGATTCCAAAAAGAATATTTGACCTGTTAATTTACTTATTAAGGAAAAAATGATAAGCAGCTTTCAATCCCGGTATAAAGTGTAAAATAGTAAGTGATACTCACACTCTAAGGGCCAGATTCTCCATCGTCCATACCCCTGCGAAAATGCCTTTGTGAAGGCATTTCCACGAAGTGCATGAGGCGCGCCACTGAAATAGTCGTGGACGCATCCATGCAGATGTCAGTGACTTGTGGCCTTTATGTTATCTACTCTTAAACTTTTAATTTACTCCCACATTGTAGAAAAATTCACAAAGGGCATATAAATTCAGAACAAAATCTACCTTTGATATTCTTAATCATTGATAATGATATATATATATATATATATATATATATATATATATATATATATATATATATATATATATAAAACACAATTATCAGTATTGCTGATCCCTCGGGTAAACCATTCATGCCCTATCCCAGTGAAAACAACTTGCTGACTATATTTTAGAAAAGGCACTAATACATTTGAGCTGCCAACTTGATTAACAGGATGCCAAATTAATTGATTTGAAGGTGTCAAATGAATGTACTTTCATAGTCTGCTATTTGAGCTGTATGACATTAGCAAAGTACTGATGGAACCACAAACGTCATTGAAAAATAGAGAAATGGTAAAATTATTGGTTGCATCTTCTCAGATTTCTGAGTTTAAAGTAACAGAATAATGAAATGGTAGTTCCTTTTTTGTTACTGCTTTTATTTTAACAAATGTAGCAAATGCATAATTAGCAGTGAAAATTGAAGTATGTCTAGGGAAAAACTGTGACGATAGTAATGTACTGTATAAAAGAAGTGATAAAGGTACATACTGTGATGAAATAAGAGGACATGATGTAATACTAAAAAGAAATGGACAGAAATATAAACAATTATCTTTATTATAGCTTGGTATATACCACCTTAAAACTAACTCGTGCTCACAGTAATTATTACCATATATTATTATTCTGAATCCAAATTACATTTAAATTCAGACTCCTGAATCTTTGCCTATTTATAAAACTTGAAAAGAATATTAGCATTTTTAATATGTAACAGACCACATATTAGATAGCAATATTCAAGACAAAGGAAGAAAACAGACACCTGAAAAGTATTCTTTGGTAATAGACACATCTATTATAACCATAAACAAATGACATTTATTGTAAGATTCCACACTTGACAGCATGCTTTACATTTTTAAAAGGCAATGCACATATTCATGAAATCTGCTTAAAAGAGATATGAGATTGAAACAGAATGGGATGAATTAAGAGTGTCTGAATGGATATGAAGTGATTGAGAATTTCTAAGAAATGTGATGAGCAAACTGAATGACTTAACTGTCAAGCCTGGCATATTGTTGGTCAATGAAAAAATGTATTGGAACCAGAGCTTGATTATAGGTTTTATTCTACTTCAGTTATCTAACCTTGAAGTAAACTCCTACAGAAGAATGATTTTAGACACTGTAGGGACTTTTTCATTATAGGTGCATTATTGTCTGTGTTAGCTTGCAAAATGCATGTCTAAAAATCACGTAGAACCACTTTTTGCATAACTAGAATTGCAGGTATATGTATTTTAACTACAATATATGATAATAACAATATATTTTAACTATAGACGTGATTGAAGAAATCAGACACTAGCGTGTCTGTCTCTTTTCAGATATTTCTGAAAAGAGTATAATTTGGGAAGCAATTTGGCTACATTAAGCACTTTATGAAATTTAAGCTACTGTATAGCTCATGAAATGGGACTACCTGCTGCTATGAAATATTATTACATCTCACAAATTCCTATACTAAGATTATCAAATATGTCTATAATTCTTTATTTCAGGGTAAAAATGTTGCTTTTATTTCTTTTTCTTATGTTTAGTGATTATTAAATACATATCAAAATCACCCCCTAACTCCACATTCAAGGAGATGTAGTTGACAAATAGAAATGTTAGAAAGAGATGTAGGTTCATCAAGGTCAACCTATTAAATTAATAAGTAAATACAATAATAATGTAAATAAACCTTTATTTACTCATGATGGTGTAGAGAAAGGTATAAAAACATTTAAAGTTTAGACCTAATTTACTTTAACATAGGAAAACATTCCTTTCTGACTCCAAGTAGCAATCAGACAAGATCAACATACTGCTAAATATTCCTGTTGATTTTAGTAACCCCTTATGTTATATTCTATTAAGTAGGCATCTACTTACTCCAGTGAATCTGCAGTTTCTTAGCCCTTACAGAAAATAACCCCTTTTTGTAGCTACAGAAAATATTTTTTCTTTCAGTCGTGTGTTCATGTGTCTTTTGTTACAAATGAGGGGAGGGGGAAAAAATGGGAATTAAATACCTGCACGCTTAATGACTGTGAGCTAGTGACCCTAAGTTAAAATGTAACTTTTATTGTTAATAGGATAAAAAAAGTAAAACAATCGGTCTAACATCAAGGATAAAGTTAAAATGTAGTTAACCACTATTAAAGGTGATATTTATCAAAAGAGTATAGATAGTGGAGGAGAAAAAAAAGAGATTTAGTGGATCGCCCAAGTTAATCAGAACCAATGCGTGTTTCACTCCTACTAGGGAGCTTTATCAAGGTAAATAACAGATAACTATACTCTGTAAATCTATATATGAGTAAAATAATCTCTCATAAAGTCGCTCGGATATTGAAACTAAGTTAAGCATTTAATTGTAGAGAGTCATCATCTTGGCTAATGGCAAAAGTAGGGTTTTTTTTGGGGACCTACATGATCTGGTTTTATCTTTTTACTATTTATGTATTATGTTCCTTTAGCAATCTGACTCTCGTTGTGTAATTGTGCCTCTCTGATTTCTTTTTTTTTTAAAATTGTACTGTATTCTTTATGCAATTCCATTTGGAAAAAAGGGTCCCTTCTGATTTATAAATGCAGTTTTTCTATGAATCATTGGATTTTTTTTAAACTGGAAGGAAGTCACATAGGTTTTGTTTAAGCCATTTATAAGCTGCCATACATGTACTCAAAGCTGATAAAAAACTAATTTAGTTTATGTTTCTTTTGAAAACATTAGTTTCCCCCAATGTATGTGTTGAGATTCCACCTTCAGCCTACAGAACTTAGATCTCTTAACATTTAATATGTTGGCTCTACCAGCTTGTATTATTTTTTGTAGTTTGTATGTTATATTCACTGTTATTGAGGTTTCTGTTATGGAGATATGTGAAATAGGTTTTACATTAGAATTTAAAGGCCTGATAATACTGATAGTAATTCTGGTAGGGGCATTAATACAGTGGCAAGAAAAAGTATGTGAACCTCTTGAAATTTTATGTTTTTTTGCATTAACTTGTCATAAAATGTGATCTGATCCTCATCCAAGTCAAGCGTATCGA
>JAKJJM010003840.1:0-13535 GCA_021901965.1 Pipa carvalhoi
GATTTTATAATGGAAGAATTGTCGCGGTCGTGACTTTATAATGGGAGTTCGCTATAAGTGAATTCGGGACGGAAAATTCGGAGCTACCGGAATGACCCCCATAGAGAGAACTCAGCCTTCTTAAATGATAGTTTCATAATCATTTTTTCTCCCTCCAAATATACTTTATATATTTGTATTTTAAATCCATCTCATGAAGGGAATGTACAATTAAGACCAGATCAAATTTGAATCCTGTATATTTTTATTTCTACAGGTCAAAGGTGGAGTGCAAAGTATCGATACGACAAAGAATGGTTTAATAAAGGGCACCTGTGCGGCTTGTCCTTCATAAATGAAAACTATTCTTACATTAATGCCAAAAAGATTATGTCTACTCACCACCTGCTCGCTGATGTATTTAGCGTCACAGATGTTCTACACGGACTGCAGCTGAAGTTTGGCATATTAAAGTAAGATATGATCATTACCTAAAAGGTGCACTGTGTTTTCCATTCAACAGATCTTAGGTACAGTAAATATAGCTTATGAGTACTCTTTCCTCTCCCTACTTTGCATACAGCGGTGTATGAAGGGTTTATTCAGTTATAGGGCGTGCAGAACACAGCGCTACATTTTGCATTACCACAAGTCCGAAGCCATCATACGCATCAGCAACATTTACCAAGGAAACAATGCTTGTAACCATTAGTGAAGCAGCTGTTATTAATGCCTATGGAAAGGCAGTATTGTACCTTACACTGAACTTACATAGAAATGTTATAAAATAAGCATATTTTTGTACTCCCCATTAAATCTTTTACTCTCGCGTCTCCTGGGGGATACAGAACCATGAGAGTAAAGCTCCCTTGCTCCGGAGGCAGGACACTAGGAAATGAAGACTTCTCCCCCTCTCTGGCTCTGTGTCCCCCAGGAGACCTAATGGAAAAAGAGCCTTTATATACAGGTGTCAAAATCAGAAACGCATTTCTCCAACCAGACATTTTTCTCCTTGCTGTCAGCCTGACAGAAATGTATGTCACTATAAAGCACACAGCTGAGCTCAGGGCCAGTGTTTAGGGGAAGGCATAGTGGGCCCAGAGCCACCAACTTCAAGGGGGCCGCAGCAGCTGTGGAGCAGAGGAGCACTACTGTATACTTTATTACAGGCTGTCCTCCTGCTCTGATGAGTGAGCTGAGTTTAGTTAAGAGTCAGCGCAGGAGGAGAGCCTGTAATAAAGTATGCAGTAGCGCTCCTCTGCTCCTACTGGGGGGCCGCCTTAGGATCAAGTGCTGCTGATGGCCTTCTTTAAGTCAGGGGACACTGGGCATTGCTGGGACCCTGATTTTTAGTTTTGCCCAGGGCCCCAGTTTGCCTAAAACCAGCCCTGACAGCAAAGTTAATTGAGTTTTTAAATTATTGGGTTGAAGGGTCCCATTCAGAAAATATTTACTCTCCACCCCAAAAAAATACTGTAAGAAAAAAAAAAAAGTATTATGACAGTTATTCATTTGATATTTAATGTGATTTAGATTGTACTTTGCGCACCATACTAGAATCTTAGTAAACCTTACCAGTGTTTTTACATGTTTTCTAACCATTTGTCTACACTTTATCTTCACATACACAGTCCATCTTTTCTGTTTCTTGCCAGGTCTTTACATGACATGCAGCACTATATTTAATGCACAGCATTCCTTGGATTTGGCCTAAGTTAATGACCACTAGACAGATATCTACGGTGCCAAGCTGTGTATTTGTTGATTTAGAGCAGCGGTTCTCAACCTGTGGGTCGTGACCCCTTTGGGGGTCACACAACCATCACACAGGGGTCATAGAACCGCTGCTCAGCCATCCCGCTCCGCAAGTCCCTTTTTATAGGGGTGGTTGCGTGATGATGTTGCAGCCAAACGTCATCACGTGACCGGGCACACCCCCGAGATGACATCATAGCGGGGGTTGCGGATTCAAAGAGGTTGAGAACTTCTGATTTAGAGTAATGTATAATGATAGTTCCCTATTATTTTTTAAATCTCTACTTGGTCGCTTAGTACGATATATATTGTCAGTTACTATATATATTAAATATATACTCTGTACCCTTTATCTTGGTATGTACAAACTTATTTCACAAAAACGGCATATTATTTTATAAATTGTTTTTATGCAACTTGAAGGAACAAAGAGCACCCTGATCTTCGACTGTGGGCTTGTCCCAGCATGCAGGAAAAAGAAGATTTAAATGATAAGAAAAGGCTCCTTTCCCTTGATGCCCAAGAGCGATTATTATGTGGACAGAGCCATAAAGGTTCCTCTGGTCTGCTTTGTAAAATGGAAGATAATTATATAACGAGTGAACACAGTTATCAGAAGCCTTCAAGCTGTGACCGAGGATTCAGGTCATTGAATGCATCTACAGGCACAGATAACGAGGATATTGTCCGCCTTGTGAATGAAAAACAGGAAATTGCGTTGGATACTAAAGCAAATTTACAAGACTGCTTAAAAACAGACTCAAAGAATGCACAGGTGAGCTTTCTACACCATTTTGCTTCTGAACCATCTTGAAAGCCCCAAAAACGTTATTAATTTATTAATCATTTTGCAAGCAAGACAATCTACCTGAAATATGACATCAGGGAGACCTCATTATTCAGGCAGGAAGTACAGCTGCAAGGGTCCGTTTGTAAGTCAACAGGGACTGCTTGTGGGACATCAGGGCCTTGAAGTGTCTTTCATTTTTTTTCTCTATTGATTTAGAATATGGTGGAAGAAAATAAAGCACCGGTGTCCTATGAAAGGAGGGGAACAGAGGAGCAAATGGACTCACATCTTCAATGGCAGTTAAATCTCCTGGCTCACATAGAAAATGTGCAGAATGAAGTTAACAGCAGGATGGACCTCATAGAAAAAGAAGTCGATGGTACGTCACTGGCCTTTCTGCATGTTTATTTAAATGTAATGAATATAGTTTATTGTAATGAAAATCTGGCATAGAAGCTAAAGGTGATGCTGTTATGCCACGTTTCACTAAAAGCCTATATAGTCTTGGTTGTGTCTCAATGGACTGTGAGTGTACAAGGAACACCTCCTACTGGTTTCTATGTTAATATTCTGTGCACCAACATTCCCTGCAATTGGGGAAGATGTAGGAAAGCAATCTTTTTCCTGAAATACAAATGCCTTGCTACGTTTAATGGAAAGTTGCTTTGCCAAAAGATTTAAAAGGGAAAATCAGCAAGAGGTTTTTTTTTGAGCATCTGCTATCACCTAGAAATTGATTTTGCAATGCGGAATATTTAATTGTTTTCAGCATGTTTTTGTCACTTTCAATTCTCGCCTATTTCCTCTGCAGCTGATTGGGTGGAATACCAGTGATTTGACTGACAGACTTCAGAATTTGTCTGCAAGCTGCCGATTAGTATTTTGAGCCTGTCAGTCACTGACTTGAGATTCCAGGTGATTGACTGCAGAGAAGTCAAGTGAGAAATGCATGATTTAAAATGAAAAGGCGGGTGGGAAAATTGTTAGCAGCTTGACTGTTGCATCAGATTAAAGCATACAGCAATGTTTAATAGGGGGAATATATGAATATATAGTTAATCATAGGTGATCATACCTTGGGATGGCTGGGCTGCATTTGTGTGCAGTGGGACACTTGGCAGTGGTTGAAGATATTATGTAGGTTGTTTACTACAGAGTTATGTGCACACAGTAGCTGATAATTCAGGTATTGCAAAAGTATGTGGCTGATGCAACAGTTAGGTTGCACCAAATATAACAGCCTACCTGCCATTAATAGTACCTAAAGTGGCTAAAGCTCATAGCTTGCACACGGCTAATAGAGGTGAATTCTGTTGGCAAATAAACAACTTTTTTTTTTTTCCCCTTCTTCTTAGTTCTAGAAAGCTGGCTGGATTTCACTGGTGAACTTGAGCCCCCAGATCCCCTTGGGAGATTGCCTCAGTTAAAACGTCGAATCAAACAGCTTCTAATGGACATGGGCAAAGTACAGCAAATTGCTACACTGTGTTCCGTATGACGAAAGAGAAGCCAGGTTAAAGACACATCGCCGAACTATTTTGTTACTTAGGATACAAAAAAAGAAGTTTGTACAGGTTTTATGGGATATATATATCTATATATGTATGTGTATGTATGTATATATACATATATATATATATTATTAGTATTGATCCTTTGCAAGGATTATTAATAAATCGTTTTAAACTAATTGAGTGATAACCAGTCATGAGAGTGTTGGGCGGCCATTGCTTGTGAAGCAGGAGTTCTTTACGCTGGGGCTGGATCAGCATCTTTTTATCCCAGGAAAAAGAAACTGAGCAAAAAGGGGACTCGCGGCTTCACAAGCTTAACTAGCGGATGTTCTCTGGGACCCTATTGCATTTTTATGTTTTTATTTTTAACCACACAGGCTTGTTTTGTGATGTGACTTGCGGACTTCCATTAAAACAGCACTGAGGATTCTAATCTAATTTTATTTTTTTTTCCATTCAAAAGCAAATTTAGGAGCAGACTTTAATTAAGCTTTTAAGCAAACTGCGCACACATTCACCATTCATTTCCCAAAGAAATGGCCAGGTGCCCGCAATATCTCTACATAGCACTTTATCGCTTTGCAAGTCCTCCATTAGATTTGCATCTGCTGTATCCTGGCATTTGTAAGCAGGATACCAAGCACCTTGAGCATCATATCCGATTAAAATATATGTGTAGTATTATTTAGATTATTACTTGGCTATCATCAAAGTTCTACAATCAGAATATATACTAAAGTGTAAATGCCCACTGGACCTCCTGCTGCCGAACTACACGTTCCATCATCCTCTGCTCTTGGCTGTTTGAGAATGATGGGATTTGGAATTCTGCATCTGTTGCAGAGAGTTGAGGTTTACATCTCTCCTGTAAAGTGAAAGATCATATCTGTGTTTTAATAATCCTCGCAATGCTGTTATAATGATGTCTTAGCAGTCATTTATTTAGTATTTGTTTTTATAATGCACAGTGGTGGATTAGAATAAGTACAGATGGGGTGGAAGTGCTTAAACTACAGGTTACCCTATCTGAAAACTAGTTCAGCCAGCTTTGACTAGGTTTGGTTAGCTATCCCCTGCCTCAACTACCCATGTGCCCTCACTTTATGGCCTCATTCGTGTTACCATACAGTTGTCTGTTTTAGGAAGAATGTTTTAAACTAGTTCATCTAGGTGGTCGTAAATGCTCTTCCCATTGCTGTCAATGGCACTGGCATATATGTAAACAAACTAGAGCTCACTATATGGGTGTGCGAGTTGCAGATGTGGCCGTTTAAGCAAAATCTTTCAGTCTGTTGTACGTTCATTCAGTATTTTGAACTTGCATTAAAAACACACGGGAATCAGATTTACTGCTTTTATCTAGTCCGTTCTCCTTTTAAATGACTTAATTTCATAAAAAGAAGTAAAAACAGATTGGACTGACTTGCATTAGACACTAAAGCTTGTAATTAAAGAGCTTTCTATTCATTGGCCATCTAGTATTAAGTACAAGTATTAAAAATGACAGATTTAGGCTTAGTGATTTTGCAGAATAGTCATAGCAATTGAAGACAAGCACTTGGAGAAGAGGTTTTCAGCTAATCCTATCCGGTTTTCCTTTGTCAAGGCTTAGCTCACTAACTGAGCATGCTTTCCCCTCCTGAAACTAATTAAAAGTCTCAGAGATACTGAAAGTTGGAGAAAAGCAGCCTAAACCAGTTTAAAGTCAAAAGCTGCTTAGTAATTTAAATTCTGCACACAAGTAATAGCCTTCACAGAGTTAACAGGGGGGAGGGGCTAGGATTAGCAGAGAACCTCTGCTCCAAGTTCTTTTGTTTTTTTCTATTGCTGCGGTTATTCTGTAAGATCAGTAAACCTAAACCTGTCATTTTAATGCTTGTTGTACTTAAAATTAGGTGGCCAATCAATAGAAAGCAATTTTTACAGGCTTAAAAGGAGGTATATTTATTAATTTGCACAGTGCAATTTCTATCAAGGGTAGCATTTCAAATGCATTTAGAAACAGGCAAAACACAGTTAGCATAAATGAGGCGGAATGGGGCACTTACCCACAGCTTAATTACCATGCAATCACATGGAGTGCCTTGAACCAGTACCCTCCGAGGAGTGCTGCACTGTGAAACAACACGTCAACAGTGCTGAGATATTGGAAGCGCGGATAACAATTTTAGGGGAGTGGGGATAGTCATGGGGCAATGGGCTGGTGGCTGTGTGTCTGAAGCAGCCCCTGCAACCAATTTAATCCGCCACTGAGCATGTATTATTCTAATAATAGTAACAAATGTGCCAAAATGACTACTACAGGGAACATGGACATCCATTTACAAGGTGCTGGCAACCCAACAGAGTGCTGGTATATCTAAATATACTTTGTATCATTTTAAAGCTTCATTTTGCAGTGTTGAACAGATGTATGTATATATGTGTTATTGTTTGCCCTGAGTAATTCAGCACTGGTATATTTTCTTTGTGATATGTACACATCCTCAGCGGGCATGAGGAGATAAAAAGAACAGAGGAACTTGGTCATACTTGTGAGCCACAGAACCACTGATCTGTCTATACGAGAGACGCGCGTTTTTATTGCAGCCTTTATCATTGTCTTTTTTTGCTTTTTTTAATCTGTTCTGAAATCACCAGAAACCAAAGACTGAAGGGAAAGAGGGCACAGAGTGCAAAATGTGTAAAGAGCAATATGTAAAAACAAGATATTAAAAAATAAAGGAAAATTATTACTAATGGGATTTGATGAAGATCATTGCTTAGATACCCTGTGGTTATGCCTTTCTGCAGATCTGGGGCCGTTCGTTCAATACTGTGTGTGTTTCTCACCGAGCAGCTTAGGTTGAGGTCAGATTCAGTGTGAGTGGAGAACGGAGGGACGAGCTTCAGAGAGTAAACCCTCCTATGTCAACGCTGACATCAGCAGAAAATAATCAATAGGTATCATTCTTAATCAGCTCCATTGATTTCCCAGCATGGCGATGGGAATGTGGTGCAAGGGGGCGGGGGTGGTGGTGCATGGAATTAATTAATTAATTCATTCATTCATTCATTCAGTCACTTACTGCAGTTGAAATAATTTTTTTTTCTTTTTAGTTTGATCAGAGACAGCACCAGCTCAGCGATTTAATTGCTACAACAACTATCTATGTATTTCTACTAACAACAATACACTTAGGGGTTCATTCTGGAAACTCCGAATCTTCCGTCCCGAATTCACTGATAGCAAACTCCCATTATAAAGTCGTGGTCGCGATTTTATAATAGGGGAATTGTCGCGGTCGCGACTTTATAATGGGAGTTCGCTATCACTGAATTCGGGATGGAAAATTCGGAGTTTCCAGAATGACCCCCTAAGCGTTTTTAAAACAAATGTAAACTTTTACATGAAACGTCTTCCACAAATGACTCAAATGGAAATCTATAAGAACATCCCCATAGTTTCTAAGTCAATTATAAAGATGAAACAAATATATATATATTTTTTTGTTAATATCTTTGGGTGTGATGTTTAAAATAATCGCATTTATCATTTATTTTCTTAAGATTCTGAGCCAGTCGCGTTCCTCTTATAGAGGGAAATTTGTAAAGGTCATTCTGTTAGCTATCAATCCAGTTATGCCAGCACGCTTAGCACTGTTTTCTAATAGGGTCCCAGTCCATTTCTGATACATATCGATATTGCCAATATTTTTCAACAGGAAAACTGATATCACATTGGTTAAATGACAGAACCACCTCCATAGGAAATAATACGTTTTACAACCCTTAACCAAGTAAATACTTTTCAGTGCTAAAACTGGTCTTATTGGGCTTCATAAATATCAGTATTGGTGATATTAATATATTAATGTATTAGCACTGTTTAGCGCTAATTTGCTTCTGTTAAAAAAAAAAAAAAATCACATTTTTATTCGGCTTTAATAAATATCACCCATGGGCTTTAACCTCTGTGATTCCTTTATCAGTAGTGTTGTGTTGTTAGCGAGATCTCCCATGCCGGCTGCAGTAAAGACTGCTTTTTGTATTCCAGGTATGTAAATGGCCGACTAAGCCTGCGCTAAACGGCATTTGTTTTACTGGAGTGCTTGCTGAACTATAGCGCAACAGGTCTCCCAACACAAGCGAGACGCTTCTGAGAATGAAATGCAGATGATGACTTGCAATTAAGAGAAAGCACTGTAATAGAGAAAAACAAAACAAGTTTAATATTTAATCCTTAAAGCAGGGGTTCTCAACCTGTGGGTCGGGACCCCATTGGGGGTCGAATGACTATTTGCCAGGGGTCGCCTAAGACCATCGGAAATATAGTATTTGAATGGGGTCGCCCAATAACAATTAATGAATGGGGGTCACCAAATCACAGGGGATTGTACTAAAGGGGTCGCGGCAATTAAAAGGTTGAGAATCACTGCCTTGAAGCATCTGTTATGTAACCTAAAGGGAGATATCTGCATTAAACACATTTCCTAACAGAGCAACACTGGCAATTAAAGGGAAAGTATATTCTATTTATAAGCAGGAATAGTTTGTATTAAATTAAAAAGGCAGTAAAGTATGAACGCATGTTGTGTTTGTATTTGTTTTTTTTCCCCTTTAGAGTAACTTTCATTGGGCGTTTTCCTTAAAGGGGATGTAAACTCGGACACTATTTTTAACATTTCTTTATTTATCCTAAAACATAAAATGTCTCCATGTATTGCTTATTTTTTATTGTTCTGTTTTTCCTGCAATTACTTCATGAATTCTTGCTTCTGCTCCTAGAGGAAGCTACATCAGTGTAACAGTGTAGGAGCTACATAATCATTTCAGGAGGGATTTTACGGAGGGTGTGTACATCTGATCCAAGAAAGAGCACAAGAAATTCAGGAGTTAATAGCTGGAAAACTAAATAGAAAATTTAGTGACCATAAATTAGAAAAAGCAAAATTTGGAATAAATAAATGAAAGTTGCATTAGCCTTTTCTTCCCCTTTGCAGTAAAACTAAGGGCGAAATTTATTAATCTCGGAAAGACCGCTATCTGTCTTTACGAGATTCTTGCGGGAGATGAACTCGCGAGAATTTCGATTTCCCTATTCTGCAATCGGGTCTTTCGACCGAAAGTTTAGTAGCCGTAGAAGTTATGGCTACCTTTCAGTCGAAAGACCTGATTACGGAATAGGGAAAGCGAAATCCCTGCGGGATGATCTCACAGGATCATCTCCCGTGAGAATCTTGCGAGATTAAGTCCGAAAAGACTCGAGTCCGAGTATTCGAGTCTTTTCGGGCTTAATAAATTTCGCCCTAAAACTGCAGATTGTAAACCCCCATTGTAATTGGTACTTTTCACTAAACCCATTGCCCGACACATTCCTGCTTGCATGGCTCCCTCGGTGTGTTGGGTCCTGGTAATCAGTAATATCAGGAGAGGGCTAGGGTATCCCCCTGGCTTAGATGCCAATGCAGCTGAATAGAGTTCTGCAGCGTTCACATACACAGAAGGGTTTCCAGGTTTCTACACATACACCGGCTGTGAATAAGACTCTGCTAACCATCCGATGGCCAGTGTCCCATGGCTGGAGAGAAGCCCTCTGCCGGACTTCAATAAATCCAGAAAGCCCCCAGCAGATCAGGAGGGATTTCAGGACCAAAAGGTTGACATCAGATGCAGGCAGGATTGTTTTAGTCAATAGAAATAATGCACGTTATATATTATCCTGGGCATTTACAGTTTGAAGCATATGTTTCCCTTTAAAAGAATAGAAATAATTCATTTTTTAAGTTTATGCGTAAAACAGAAAACTACTTAGAATTTCCTCTGCCCTACACATCCCAAACCCTTTAGCCAGGTGTTTAAAAACCAGCATCGCTGTGTGTCTTGTTCTATTTTATTCTAATAAAAATTTAGAATCTACACTTCGGTAAATACAGATAAGCTATTTTGTAAAGGGGAAATTACAAACACTGCGGATGGTGCAAGCTTGGTATCATGTGTTCCCTTTAAACTGATACTGTCAACCTATAAGCCTAATAATTACCTGCGCTTTCATGTTTTATTTCTACAATACTTGGAAGAAGAATTGTACTAGTGCAGCGGTTCTCACCCTGGGGGTGGAACGATGATTTGCCAGGGGTCGCCCAAGACCATGGGAAATATAGGGTTTGAATGGGGTCGACTAATAATAATTAATGAATGGGGGTCACCAAATCACAGGGAATTATACTAAAGGTTTGCGGCAATAAAAAGGTTGAGAACCACTGTGCTAGGACATTGTGGCTTTGGGCGATATTTATTGAGCCCGAAAAAAGACTCGAATTCAAGTCTTTTCGGGATTAAGCTCGCGAGATTATCCCACGGGGATTTTGGTTTCCGAATTCCGGAATTGGATCTTTCGATGGAAAGGTAGACATCTCTTCTATGGCTACTAAAACTTTCGATCGAAACATCCAATTCAGAAACCAAAATCCCCGCGGGGTCATCTCGCGGAAAACTCGCAAGACAATTTATTAAATCCGAAAAGACGAAATCACGTCTTTTCAGGCTTATTAAATATCGCCCTTTGTATTCATCACCTCTGGATTGTAATTATACTACAATAAGCACAGCCTTCTCAGACCTTAATATATATTTTGCTTTAGTTTCACAGTTTCTCGAGAATTCAGTATTATTATTCTCTCCTTGCACTGATATAAAACGTATGGTTTCAGTCATTCAGCTTATCAGATATGGCTTCCCTTCTCTTCATAAATTGACCGGTAGAGTTTTGTGGGGAAGAGGTAATAGAAATTTGGATTTATTGAAAAAGCTGTAGGTATTTAAACTGAATTTAAAAAATGTTGAATACAAGTAATTTTTTTTTTTTTTTTTGCTACTATAAATATTTGTAAAAGCAGTAGGAAAAAAAAATTCAAGTCAGATCTTTTAACTGCAAATTATTGTAGGTTTGGGATCTGTAACAAATTTTTGTAGTTGAAAACAAGAGAGATATAAAGGAAGGACATATTTATTTAGGGGAAATAACCGGAATAAATCTCGGTGCCACTTACCCTTTTTCATTATAGACTTCCTGTTCTGTTTTTGACTGCGACCCCTTTTATTTAAAGAAGCTTTGGACAAAAATGTTCATTTAAATTGAACAGGACATAAAAGGCAAAGGGGGACATTCCGGTAGGTCCGAATTTTCCATCCCGAATTCACTTATAGCGAACTCCCATTATAAAGTCGCAACCGCGACAAAAAAAATTGTTGCGGTTGCGACTTTATAATAGGAGTTCGCTATAAGTGAATTCGGGACGGAAAATTCGGACCTACCGGAATGACCCCCAAAATCAGAGATGATGGCAATATACTGCAGCAATAATGGCATGTTACAGTCAATACCAGCCCAGTAAATAATTTGTAATGTACTAGAGAAAAATGTTTAAAATGATCTTTAAATAGAAATGTAAGGTATTTATTTTATATGCATTATGTTTAGTCACACGTTTCAATGTATATGGGAGCTTCTGCATTGCTTATTACATCTGGGACTCTATTTTTGGGAAACCATAGAAACAGCACCCCCAGTGGTGATAAAGAATGCCTCCTGCAAGTGAGCGCTTCTATTCATATAAAGATAAGGCAAGTTTATAAGCCACGGCCACCTCAATGGAGATGATGACCTTTAAATTAACTTAGTAGATATTGGTTGTGGGAATTTGCAGATATTTACATTTGTGTGCATTTTATTTTGTATTTGCCTCCTTTTTATGGTTCGCTGTGGGTAGTTGACTGTTATTGCTTTCCTTTCAGGCCCTTTACCCCTCTCTCTCTTTCCCTCTTCTGATGTTTACGTAAAATCGTTGCCTGGTTGCTATATTAGATAACCCTAGCAACTGGGAGGATCACTTAAATGTAATCAAAATATTCTAGAAAAATAAAGTTAATTCAAAAACCACCAAAAATGTAAAATAATTGAAGAATATTAAACTGCTGTTCAAATACCACATTGTACAAATAAAATTTAAGATGAAAATCCCTTTTAAAGAAAATGTACAAGACTCTTTCCCCTCCATACCATATCATTCATTTTTAACCCAGAGACGCTAGAAAATACTTAATACTATAAATTGGGTTTTTCACATTGCCGGAAACAGTGCTCCTTCCCTCACTCAGTGATGTATTAACGAACATTGCATTGGTGCATGTGACCCGTAGGCAGCCAATAGCAGGTAGGTTACTATTGGTTAAAGCACTAGTGAATGTTTGCACCAGTGTTATTGAATAGAAATCTTACTCTGCACTGCTTTAGGAAGGAGCAGGTGGGTATTCAGAGCACTATCCTCTCCCGACAACATTAGGGGCAAGAGGACCTTTTTACATTAGCCATAAATGGAAGTGTGTGTGTGTGTATAAGAGGGTTTGTCCCCTTTAAGTAAAGATCATTTTTAAGGTTGGGTCTTAAAGGATGAATAATAAATGATAAATGGTGAAATTTTGGCTTAATCCCTTGGTAAATCAGTAGGTCTAATAGATAAGAACAGAATAAACCTTGAAGAGATCTGACTCTCCATTAAGAAGTTATGATCTCCCAGCATTGCGTCATTCCCTAACAGTAGAAGGTGTCCATTTTGCTATTTTAGACACGCCCCATCAATTTAATAAGGGAATTTAAGCAAAAGTTTAGTTTTTGTTTAAGTACATTTTGGTCACCTTTTCAGTTCCAAGAGACTCCACTCCACTATATGTTTTGTTTCATAGAATCCAAATCCTAATGCTGTTATGCTCCTTGCAAACCAAACAAAATGGTGTCTGTCCATTTTCTGTTATTATGGCTGGTCATACGCAGCCGGAATGTACAGCGAGTTGTGAGTTACAGGGCAGTTGTACATTAGAATGTGTAAATGTGTTATCACTCTGTTGTATATGTATGATACTGTATGTAAAATGGTTTATTAAAACTTTTATTGCTATAAACTGTGCAATGGTTTTCATTCACTATGTAAAAAGACGAAACACGTGCTTATTTTATACCCAATATAGTTATTTTTGTGTGTATTGTTTTATTGCTTGATCATTATTTTTGTTGAAATATGGGAAAAGGTTAAAAAAAAGGCATTACAAAATACTGCAGAATATTTTTTATTAAAAAAGAAAATCTATATCGATATATCCCAAGTAATGTGATGGTGTTTCTAGAACATCCATGTCTTTTAATTACATTGGTCTATATGAGGCGCGCCAATTAACCAGAACATTTTTAGGAATTTTGGACGAACAGCATCTTTAAGACACCCCAAATGAAAAGAAGATTTTAAAGGATTTTGGACTAAAATAAAATCTGTCAGCTATGTTAACTTCTAAACTACCATCTCAACCGGATATACACATATAAATATATATTTCAACAAGCTATATATGTATATACATACACACACACACACACACACACACATACACACACACACACACACATACACACACACACACACACACACACACACACACACACACACACACACACACACACACAC
>JAKJJM010003873.1:0-12028 GCA_021901965.1 Pipa carvalhoi
GACTGAATTGGTTCATCGCGGTGGCTCTGATAGAAACGCTAGCAGGGCCAGGACACAGCAGGCACAGACTGTATGGTGAGTACACTTCACCAACAGCTTGAAAAATGCATCCCCCTATTTGCAAGGTAGGCTGCGCGCCCTAGGCGGCTGCTGCCTACCTTGCCTACCCCTAGTCCCGGCCCTGCTCTCCAGAACGTATCAAGCACATCAGACTCACTTGGACTCAGAAAGTCACAAGGTTTATCATAAAGTGTCTAGTCACCTTAAATAGCCCCCACAATTTCCTCAATTGTGCCAGACAACTCTCATTCAATCATTGCCCCACAGTGCCCCCACTGCAATAAAAGTACTCCCAACCACACATGGCTCCCAATACACCCAGTATGTCAACTAGTGACCCCCAAACCTCAGACAAAGGGCAAAATTTACAAAATTTGTTTTACACATTTACTAAAATTGAAAATGCCGTCTTCGATATGGATAAATCGAAAACGGCATTTTCGATTTCAAAATACGGATTTCCATTCTCAATAGTAACTGTAACGAGCGGTGCTTGCATGCGTGCACCGCTCGCTACCTCTGCCTGCTGAATGCCGGCAGCCGCTGTGGAGAATCGGTTCTCCCCATCGCTTCCTGGTTTGGATTAGCCAATCCGAGCCGCTGACGTCACAGATGACGTCAGTGGCGGCAAATTCGAATAGCAGTGCTCAGAAGAGAAAGTATAGTATTTGCTTTACCATGACTGCAGGGTGGCATTTAACCTCTGCATAGGTAAAAGTACACTGGCAATTTCTGGAAATAGCTGTAAAGCTGGACTTTTACTCTGAAGACAGTACTCTGGAAAATAAAACTCGCACTCGCTTCTTTTCAGTTTTTGTTGAAACCACTGAGATGTTTAAAAGAGCCTAAGAAATGACTACTGCAAGCACCACCAAAATAAATTCTTAGGAGATATTACATATACTCCTTACCTAAAATTGCAAAGCTTGGCTCATACTTATAAAGTACAGTTATATTATTGGTTGGTTACTAAATTAGCAAAATCTATAACTATTACTAAGTAGTATTTTAACACAGGAGACATTTCTGTTCCACATTAAGCTTGGCTTTTGTTATTCACATCTTGGTATCTGCCATTTTGATCACTTTTTTAAAAAAAAACGTGAGAAACTCCTGAATTCCACAAGGGTTTGTGTCCAGGAATCTGAATCCATATCAATAAGCCTGGTACGCCTGGATAGCTGAAAGTGTGCTCTTTCAGAAAATATATACTTTGTGGGGGGTATCTGAAAGGTAAGGTATGGTTTTAGCTAAAAAACTACAGGGTGTGCAATTGGGCAAGAAGTCCCTAGGAAAGAAACAAACCATAAAGCGCTTAGTTTCCTTAGTGATGAAAATTAAATCATTGGTATGAAAATGAATCAGTATAAAATCCTCTAATAATGCCCAGATGATATAAATATAAATAAAGTAAAATGAACAGTGCAGCGAAGTATAACTCACAGAAAGATCTGTTACAAGCTGTTTCTGAGAAGAAGTATAGAGAAAAGGAGTAACGTTGCAAATAAGAAAATCAGAATAGCAGCATTATAATGCCCAGAGTAAAGTACTGACCATCACAGGAGTAAGTCAAAAGAGAATCCAAGCTGCACTTGGGCAAGGAGGATAAGGAGGCAGGGGGCCACCAAACGCGTTTCGCCTCTCTACTGAGGCTTCCTCTTGCGGTGGAGGCTTGTATGGAGTGGCCATTATCAATATGGTAGCTAGGGTGAATCACGCGATAGCGTGCAGACGTCAAAAACAAAGTATAATCTATAAGAAAGCACACATCATCAAAGCATAGATTATACCTACACAGAAAACAAGGACAACTCGGGAAGCTGCAGAGACAAGTCAAGCAGAGAATTCAATTTTCTGCAGAAACTATGGAAGCTTTATCATGAATCCCAAACTATATTGCAGTAATACTAACAAATGATCATTATGTTAAATACATTTTTACACAGCAATAGACATTTTTGTAGACAAACATCAGTGCAAATCAGTGAATTTGATAAGTTAACAGTTACAGTCATAAGAAGTTTACAATTATGTTCCTTCCCTTTAAGGGTATTTGTAGGCAGCTTATTTAATGGGTGGTGATCCCACAAGTCTAACATCAAATGTGAAAAACCTTATCCTGCCTGCAACAGAGTCTCACTTAATTTCCTTAAAACAGAACCATAATAGAAAAATAACTAGACAAGGTCATGTTTTACAAAATAATAGCCCTGCAGACAATATTTTAAAGGAATTCCTGCAAAACTCAGTGTGCATTTTAAACGATTTCTAAAGGCATGGTCTACTCAGCGTATTATTCCTAATGCAATATTGTGTTATTCAGCTGAAATAAGTATTAGTCAGCAGTCTGTGTATTTTTTGTTGTTGTCATTTGAACACATGGGAAAGCCTATACTGTAGAGCTGTTAGTAATATAGCTTAGATGTGCATTGCACGACTGCATAGAAATCAATGAAATCCAAAACATGCATAAGATGTCCATAGTGATCAGCCTTGCAGAATGCAGTACCATAGCTTATCACTATTATTAGAACTTACTAATAAACATGGTGTCCAGTCACTTAATCCCCAGACGCTTAATCCCCAGACACTTAATCCTAAAAATGAAATTTCAACTATAAAAATTATGAAGTCAGCGATTTAGATTTTCCATATAAACATCACAGTAAGTTTGACAATTAAAATCAGCTATGTTGATTCTTTCGAATTACTTGCCAATGATCGGAGGTATAGAAGATGATCCGTTGCCTCATATCGCTGTAAGATGTTGCTAATTCTCCTGGCTAATGCAGCGTACTTCCTCTTTGGGCGCTTCTCTGTGCCGGAGCATGATTGTAGAACAGATGCCTTGTGTAGCTGACAATCCTTACATAGACCATCAAGGAATGTCCACATTGTCGGATGATGACAGGAGAAGAGAGATTGAAGGGTGCGATGCCAACCCTCCACAGCATTGTTTGTTCGTGCAACACCACCGATGACGTCCAGGTATTTGTTCCAAGTATCTGGAGGGAATAAAGCTGAAGCATACTTATTCCTTCTACCGCGCAGTCTGCGACCACATACATACTTATGCTCGAAGTAGGATAGAAGTGCCGTCATCCGATCATGTTGTGGCATTGACTCTGCAATCAATTCGAAAGAATTAACATAGCTGATTTTAATTGCCAAACTTATTGTGATGTTTATATGAAATTTTTATAGTTGAAATTTCATTTTTAGGATTAAGTGTCTGGGGATTAAGTTCCGAAGGATTAAAAATCTAGGGGATTAAGTGTCAGGGATTAAGTGACTGGGAATCAATAAATACAAGATAGAAAGTAGAATTATATCAGTTACTTTAGATTTGACATGTGATCTGACAGTCTTACGCACACAGTAAGCTAGAAAGTAGTTCGTTCAAAAATATAAAAATGTGTTTCAACCAAGGAAAAAAGTTAGAAAGACAAATAACATAAAAAAAATCAACGCGTAAAGGGATTTAATAAAACCATTTAATAAAAGTTGAACAGACAATACAAAATGCTCAGATGCCAACTAGTAAACTATAAAGACATAAAGCTCAGATGAGACTTCTATTAGTTTATTAAGCTACAGGACTACCCATCAGTCGTTCTTGACGGAGAGAGGTTAATCTCTTGTACCATTTCTCTTCAGCTTCTGCCTTGTCAATATATAACTGAAAAGAATTTAAAAGAAACAGTTTAGTAATACACAGTTATTTGACACAATAACACACTCCTCTTACTAAATTCCTCTGCTGCTGGCCAATTAGCAATTTAAATTGAGCAATGTCACTAACACACCCTTGATAATTCTGAAAACTAAAGAGCAACTTCACAATCATTTGTTAGAATTGAGGTACAGCAAGGACTCTACTGCATGTGAAGGACGCGATAAATTAGCTATAACATACAGGAATATCATAAAACCCAAAAACTACTAAAATTGGATAGTTCAATAAATATATTTTGGCTTTAGTTTCCCTTTAAATTTACAATTAGAGAAGAAAATGAAACATGTCAGATACTGCAGTATGCCTCACTTGTTTTGATGGGAAACTGTTGCATATCATCAGAATTCTGGTGCCCCCAAAAGTGGGTGAGCTATGAAACGACTCTGCATTAAAGGAACCCTATTAACTTTGATTCAATATACATAGTGTGCATGTTTATGCTGTGCAACCAACACAGTTTATAATAAACACTGTATACATTTTTGAAAACGTCTTTACTAAGGCATTACTTTAAACCTACCAGTTCAGTTTATCATCAGTTGTGCTAATTAGAATGATCAGTGACCCTGCACTTTGCAGAAGAGACGGGATGCAAAATTCAATCAGATGCAAGCAAAGGGAATGTTTCCAAGACAGATTACAATAGGGATGCACAACTGTATTATCTATATAAATCATTTAAATTGTAATTAAGAGCTTACAGTTAAAGTAAACTTTTATACAAATATCACAAACCTTGACCATAAGAAAGGGGTTACAGGGGTTGTAGCTCCTACAGTAGATCAAAATTAAGAAGGTTTTCCAATGGAATGAATATGATGTGTTTTTTTAACCTACATTATAATGTAAGTTGTATGCCTTAAAGTTGTTTATAATGATTCAAATAAGGACCACCTCCAATTATGGTCTATGCTTCATTCAAAAGAATAATGAAGTTGAAAGATGGTCTTGCTAATTATGTCCTTTACAGATCAACAGTATGGGAGTATGACAGCGTCGGACTGGCTTAAGGATGGGCCACCAAAAGGTCCCCTCTCACCGGCCAATGCCAGCGAGGGAGGTCTGTCTAATCGGGCAAGTCCGACACTGGAGAATGACAGATGAGACATTACTATGCCAGTGTAAAAAGTATGAATTCACAGATTTTGTTGTGGTTACAGCATGCGTGTTAAGTCATGAGGCAGTTCACGTGGTTACCATTTAAATCAATGGGATGTGGCATACTGCATTTTGCCCCCGCTTTTCCTCCAGCTTTAAACACTGCAACAAAATGCCTCCTCGGTCACTGCTCTAATATGAATGGAAACAACAGAAATCCTAATAGGGGCTCACTCCCATAAATATTTTGAGTCTGTTTTGATTACGCGTGTACATCAATGCTGCACATATTACAGAGTGAAATAAACAACTCCAAGTTTGAGGACATTGTCCTTGTAACTAATAATATATTACTCACAGAGAGATACAACCCCATCCATACACCACATGCTTACATTTGGATGAGCAATGCTGTTATCATCCAGGTATTTGATACCAGTTGGAATTATTTCTATATCTGCTTCTTTTTCATTGTCAAACCAATCAACGGTCCCTGTTCCAAGTATTGCAGATTCATGTTTTGTCTCGCTGGTTTCTGCAGTCTACAAACAAATATTTAGTGTTAAAATAAGCCTCGTACTCAGTTGAGACACAAAATGCATATTACAATCTACTCATAAAATCCTTTACCATGTAAGCACTGATGTTTGTCATTGTGATATAAATCCTTAAAGTTGAACTTTTAATGATGAATAACTTATGTTTTAGCACCCTTTTTTAGCATTGTTATGATACCACCTGATACATTTCGCCCCAAAAAGTTTTGCCGTAATACACAGACCAGTTTGGATTGACAATTGAGTCATTTTGGATATAAGTGGCAGACCATTTGTGTGCGTGGCTCAAAAAAATAAATGATGTCCGCATTGTTTGTGTTGCATGAGGTTGTAAGGTTGCATTGATTTCAAAAGGGCAACTCTGGCTTCTGAATTATTGCACCAATATGTATATGTTGACATTAGCAGGCTGAAACTCACCAGCTAGTAGTGTCTTCAGGCTTCTCATGCTGGGTACAAGTAATTCAAGTTCCAGAAGACTGCATTTCTCTTTGGCCATAAAGTGTTGCTGATTTGCTGTTTGCATGGGCTTTAGTGTATTTAGAATGACAGTATACAGACAGTACTGTGCACCTGTGCATATGTGGGGAAAAAGTGCAAAGGGAATGAACAAAAGAGAAACGTAAATCAAATCAACATTTTGTGGGACTACCCTTAGCCATCAAAACAGCATCAATTCTTCTAGATACACTTGCAAACAGTTTTTTGAAAGGACTTGGCAGGGAGCTTATGTGGATGTAGACTTACTCAAATACTTTTGTTTCTTCATGTAATCTCAGACAGACTCGATGATGTTGAGATCAGAGTTCTCTGAAGAGTAGATGAGCGTACCTGGGTCTCACTAGTTTCTGGCAGTTCTGAGCTGATGGCATTGCTGGACATCTTCTGATTTTAAAGAGAAGCAGTCATGAGGTGTCCTTCATCTGATGCAAGTTTCCTTGGCTAACCAATAACTGAGTCACCAGTCCTCAGTTTCCCTTTTCCTTGTGCGCCTTCAGTATAACTTGAACAGCACATCTTGAACCCTCAGACTGCATGTTGGCCTGGTAGAGACCCTGCTTATACAGTATATCTACCTTGTGTGCTCAGACATGCCAAGGTGTATAACCTGCAACATGAAACTTCCTTAACCCTTATACACAGCTATTTCTGTTTGAGTTAATGACTGTGTATCAAACTACATATGAAAATGATGATCACCTATTTGGTATAACTGGTTAATCATACACCTATAGCCATATGAAATCCCGACTGTACAAGTGCACCTAAAGGAACTGATGCTGTTTTTAAGACAGAGCGTGGTTGCAGCAAAAACTGATTTCATTTAGTTTTCTCTTTTGTCCATTCATTTTGCATATTGGTAAAAATAAGATATTAACACATGTATGTTTGAAAGCATTCTTACTTTGCAGTATTTTGTTCCTCACCTGCCTTTTGCACAGTACTGTATGAAGGCAACAATGTGATCAAAATGTTTATTTTCTAACAAGAATAAAACATACTATAATTTCCCCTCCTAATAAGAAATACATTCATTAATTCACATTGAGAAAGAGGAGGTTGTGAGGTAGAGTTGCACTTTAGTATACGAAGATATCAGCACATTACATTAACGAACACAGAGGAGCGTTTCAGCAAACCACCTACAATATCATTTACAGATTACACCATATGAACAAAATGGTATAAATTTCTATCAGACGTGGTTAGATGCATATTCAGTACACAGCCTGCAATAGTACTGTACATCTGTAGTAATGAAAGGGCTTTTACAGCTTGGTGCAATATTACTGCTGTTTCCATTAAGCTTCAGCAGGTGACAATAAATGCCCTAATGTTTGGAGCACAGAACCTATACATTTCTAAATGCTGGGAAACCATGAGGCTTCAAAATACATTAGATTAAAGCATGTACTCAAATATACACCATGTAGAGCATATTAAATGCCTCGATATACAACCAAGCTGAGCATGAATTATCCCCATAAATCAGTTACAAATGGCTGCTTGCTCTTTTACACAGGGCAGGGATGTGAATAAAGACCTCATAACACGATGTTTGCAAAATAAATTCCTGTTTGACCTTCAGGGCTGTCATGAAGCATGATTCTCTGTAAAGTATGTTGGGCAAGAAACCCTTTGCTCATAAACCGTCTCCTCTCCAGACGCGCGCAGCAGTCTGAGAGGATTGACAAACTCATTTCAGTTTGAGTTCAGCCCTCCACCCCGTTGTCAATTACTTTGGGGATGATAGGCAGCTGAAAATAAAGTTAGCTCTGCAGGTAGTTAGAATTCATGCCTTTAACCCATTCTTTGCTGGGGAGCACACTCTTACTAACAAATTTAGTTCTGACAGGGAATAAGAATATATAAAAAAAATATATATTTACATAAATTCTTTTAAACGGGGCCAATAATTATATAACAAATGTCATACATTAGGTGCACTAGTTTTAATTTGCATTACTATACAGAATCCACACCTATCTAGGATGTGTTATCATTGTGCTTTTGAAGTCGGCTATGGACTATATTGCTTTACAATCTGATTTTGGATGAACGAGGACACACCCATGTGCCGGCAAGTACTATTTAGAAGTAACAATTTAAATAAGTAGAGGAATGGCCTGTATCACAGGGGGAGTAAAATTCCCTCCAATATTCTTATGAAATTGATATAGAAATCATAAACACATTAACATTTCTCCTGGATTTACTGTAAATAAAGATAGGAATTAAAAATAATATTTTAATCTAAAAGCAATGAAAATATGTAAATACTGACAAAGACAGAAAACTTACAGCTTTTGTGTCACGGCTTGATCGAAAAACTTGTGGAACAAATGAGTCGCTTTCAATTGCTTCAATCTCTTTAACTCTTTTCACCTGGTCAAGTAACAAGGACTGGTCTGCAAACAGAGAACCAAGGGTTAGAATTATACCTCCCATGATCCTCAGCCAGCCAAAAGTTATTTTGCTCAGAGAGTTAAGACTGTTCATTATTAAAGTGTGTTAGCCATTTAGATATAGTTACTCCTGTTTACAACAGTGTAACACATAGGGGGTCATTCCGGTAGCTCCGAATTTTCCGTCCCGAATTCACTTTTAGCGAACTCCCATTATAAAGTCCCGACCGCGACTAAAAAATTGTCGCGATTTTATAATGGGAGAATTGTCGCGATCGCGACTTTATAATGGGAGTTCGCTATAAGTGAATTCGGGACAAAAAATTCGGAGCTACCGGAATGACCCCTATAGTCTAGAAGACTTAGTAGTAAAAAGAGTTGGAGGAAATGTAAACACTGTACTGCTTAACATGACGTATTAGATTTGAGATATAGGGATGCACACAAATCATGTATTATAGGAATAAAAGCTTTTTTTGTCATTATAGAAAGGGTTCTAAAACAAATTTGTCTGCAAGCCAATATGTTCTAATTAAACATAAGCCATAGTTGTGCTTAGTGTATAGCTAAAGTAACCAGAGATTAAGTGACAAGCAGAATGAAATTACGCAGCAAGAGGGAAGGGGAGATTATAAATAAATAAATTGATGAATGTTTTAAAGAGTCTTGACGATGATATTAACAGCGCAGGAACAGCCTGTAAGGAAGTGAAATCCATTAGTGTCTGATATTTCTTGACAAACACATTATTGGTAGATAAAATGACTTCCATATGATGTTTGGCAGATGTCAGTAGAAAGGATATATATATATTTCATAGAAAAATCAAAAATAATGGATCAGAAGGCTAGGAAGCTGCAGAAATCAATGCTCACTTTGTAAAAGTCATTTCTGAAAAATCAGAATGAAAAGAAGGAAACCTCAATAAGTGCTGATGCCTTGGACAGAAATTAGACTGTATAGATTTTATGCTTAACATTTATCCTACTCTTATTTCCCAGGTAAGTCTGTCTCCTTGTCCTAAAACTTGTAAGTTTGTTCCAGGAAGCTTGTCATTCATGGAATTTTCAGCGTTAATCAGTTTTAACCCTTTACAGCAGGTGAAGAGTCACAAAAGTGAGTTCATTAATCTGGAGATGGAGCAGGCTACCCCCTGCTGGATGGCTGCACATTGAACATATAATAAGGGGGTTATTCATTGAACTGCAAACAGTCATGTAAAGGCCTGAACTTGCATCTATTCACCACTTCCCCAACTCCACATTTTCATCAAACTCTGCGTTGTTGCAAATTTGCATCCAATTTGATAACTTGTGTTTGGGGATGCACGGAGATCTTTAAATCACTTTACATTTGTATGCATGCGACTTTCACCTATTTACCAAGCATTAGAGTGCATTGAAGTGGCAAATTTGGCAAAGCTTACTGCTCCAAATACACCAATTGTCTTTGCCAGCTCCAAGGAGGCATAGTAGGGCGTTGATGTCATGACTACTGTATGGCGTAAGGTGACTGTTCACTCAAATGCAAAGAAATAATAGCGCCCAAGTGACAACATAAACTAGGGACAGTGTTGCATAAAAAGGGAAGTAAATAACACTTGTCATAATATAAGCTTTAATACAACAATATTGGGGATCAAAATGGGACAAACTGGTAACAATGCCACTCCCTATAATCAATTCTGCATTAATTTAAGAAAGATAAAGTTATAGTTACATAGGAATCATGAGAAAATTCTATCATTTCGCTTGGGTGAATTCGCATTACTACGCATCAGCAACTGAATGTGCATCATATAGCTTTCGTCACTGTTTGTTTCTTAGCCAAAGGAATCCTCTGTTTAGTAAATAAGGAAGAGTGAATACTTGTCTTTGGTTGCATATGGATGTTAAGAGCACTTAATGAATAACCCTTAAAATATATATAGAAACTAGAGACCAAGAAGTCTTTCATGTAACGTACACTAACTACTAAAGATAACTTCATAAATAGCCTAAAGATTCATCTATCCCAAAAGGAATGAGGTGAGTCGCTGATTTGTGCAAGCCCGCACCATTACTACCGCCCTGACAATGTTTCCTTGATAAAGTTTGTAAAAATGAAACATGCATATTACAATATAGATGGACCGTTGTCCATTTCCGTTCACCTAAAACATTCTATAAATAATGCACTAAATGTAACTTTCCATTTATATACCTAGTTTCTAACCAATCACAATGACCTTATTGTTTGCATGACCCCTCTGACATAGATCAAAAGGAACAGCTGTTATTGCAAGTGTCATGCCAGAATGGTCTAATTAAAATACAAATTAAATTTAATCTATAATCATGGAAGTGTTTAGCTAAATAATATTTTGAAGATGATGGATTGTACCTATAATTACATCATGTAATAACAGGTACAATTTTTCTTTTCTGTCATCAGTAAAAGCACACAAATGTAACAATATTATTAAAGTAATGCAGTTACTTGCAAGACAGGCGTTTTGTCCACTTAACACCTGCTACAACAAACATTCTTCATCTTCTACTAACCACAAGGCATATTAAGAGCTAACCACTAGGTGGCAGTGTTTCGCCAAGTTTGAAGTGACCCATTCAAAAAGTTTAACATCCTAGGGAACACAAGAAACTTTGAAACTGGCATTTAATGCCTTTGCCACATGTTTCATCTGAAAGAGCAATGTTACAAGATTAGCTGCCATTTCTCAAAGCAAAGTATACTGTTCACACAACAGACTTGAAGACTTATTAAATCTATAAAATTAGGGACTCCTTTCACCCTGCATATTGTGCCTGTCTGATTCCAAACATGTTCCAGTTGCACTCCATGAAAAACTGAAATTGCATCATGTCACTGTGTTTTAATACAAACTATGCATAATACCAATACTTTTATTGTACTTCTATTGTGTAATGCACTTTTTCCATGTCTGTATTATATTTGTACTGCTGAATCGTTCAGCGCTGTGTACATTTGTGGTGCTTTATAATAAAATTATACATACATATAAGCCAGTCACTTAAAGAAAAAATCATCAAAGTTAAAAATCTGAAAAATGTATTATTTTTGCTCACAAAAACAGTGAAAAGTTATGGCGTAAGCAGGGATGAGTTGTGCCAAAAATGAAATCAGAAAAAGAGTAAAAATAGTACTGCTATAAAATGTATGTATGTATGTATAATTTTATTTATAAAGCGCCACAGATTTACACAGTGATGTAAAATTCAGCAATACAAACATAAGACAGACATGGGAAAAGTGCATTACACAATACAAGCAAGTAACTTACAAGCATAAAAAACACTTTGGGCCAGATTCCGTAAGGTCCATACTTCTGGGGAAATGCCTTTGCGAAGGCACCTCCCCGAAGTGCATGAGGCGCGACCGCGAACTCCCATTATAAAATTGCAACAGCGACTAAAAAATTGTTGCGGTCGTGATTTTATAATGGGAGTTCGCTATTAGAGATGGCCGAATTTTTGAAAAATTCAATTCGGCAAATTTTTCCGAAAAATTAGATTCGTTCCGAATTAATTCGCGACAAATCGGTTCAGCGGCGACGGCGACAGTAGCGGTGATAGCATTAGCAATAGCAGTGGCGACGGCTACAGCAGCGGTGATAGCATCAGCAATAGCAGTGGCGACGGCGACAGTAGCGG
>JAKJJM010003879.1:0-18099 GCA_021901965.1 Pipa carvalhoi
ACACACCTGACTCATGCAGATTCGTGATGACACGAAGAAGGGTTCGGTGAATGCGCATATGAAACTGGTGGGTTCGGTACCTCAAACAAGGTTAAAAACCACTGATATACATACATATACACACACACACATACACACACACAGTATATTAATCTATATATTTTTTTGTACATAATCTGTAAGTTAAGAGGGTCTTGAAAGTACAGCTACAGACGGAGCATAATGCAGTATCTGAGGCATAAAGTCTATCAATGCATCAATACACATCAGTTTAACATTGTGTAATTTAGGTTTTAGGTAAATTATCTAAAGACTGAATAAAGAAATAATTATCTATAATTCTTACATTTTCAAGAACTAGTCTTATAGACAAAGCCGTTGAATGTCATGAAGCAAAACCATGAATGTAGGAAACAAAAAGCTCGGTTTGTTAAATGTTATAGACAAAAGATTGCCTCTCAACATCAAGATAAAAATCCTTATCTAATTAAACAAGGGAGAGTAAAGCACATGACTTAATCATTCCTTGTGGCTAACTATGCCTCGGGAGCCAATGATTTGCTAGCTCAAGTACAAAATAAAGTACAGGGCTACTTTATCAGCTTTCACATATGACATTTCTCCTGTTCCATAGTGTCAGGGAAAGATGTTGAGAAAAGAATGCAAGAAGGAAACCACTTAGTGTACAGCTGGTGATAACACTATCTCGCTTGCTTATGGACTGAACAGCTTTTAAACATTCCAGTAGCACTATGACTTGCTGTCTAGTCATTGTATTTGCCAGGTGAAAAAAAGTCATTCACCAAATTGAAAAAGTGAAATCAAATGAACAGGGCTTTTAAATTTGAATTGAGCTGTAGAATGATCGTATGAAATTTGTAAAAATAAAACTTACATTTTCCTTAGCTGGGGAAGTTTCTTGAATATGCCAGTTGCCTCTAACACTGTAAATTCATTGTTGTTGAGGCGCCTACAGAAAAAAGTAATAACTAATTAAAACCATAAAGGGAATGAAATATTGGAAAGAACATTAAACATCTAAACAAGTTCATTAACTATTATATAAACAAAAGCATAAAATACATGATGTCGAGTTATTCAATTTTGAATTGGAAATGGAAGTAATACGTGCATTAATTTATGGCTTACATTTCACAGTTTAAGAGAAATTAAAAGAGGAACATATACTTGCTTACAGGTTTCAAAATTTCCTTTATTCATGTATATATATTTTGAAACTTAACCTTAATGGAGGCCTTTAACCCATTAAGTACTAACCTAGGCTGCTACTGTAACTTTGAACCTGGAAGGATACAGGGAATTTGCAATGGGCTGTTGAAAATTGTTCAACAGCCATGTTTGTCAACTGATTTCTGAACCAGTTTCACAAAACATATCAGGATTTAAATATCAAATTTTGCTATTAAAGAGGTTTTATTGAGATCTTTTTAATCATATCCAACTTTACTTTAAAGTTCAACACCCTTCAACTAACAATATGAAACTACTGCATTATCCTTTCAGAATATTATCTTTACCAGACTAACTGTGTATTTGGACTGCATAAAAAAATCAAGTTCTGGTTAGTATAATTTTTTAAAGCTATGGTTCCAATGCCAAATAAAAAATTTAGAAATAAAAAAAAAATATATTAGGAAATTTATAGTAAAATAGTGCAAAGATATACTTAATTTTTGTAGCTTTTTTATTGTTCCTTCCTCTATAGAGCAACTATGTAGTAATTTATAGTTTACTTACAGCTCAGCTGTATATTGGGGAATATGATCAGGGATTTTAGTGAGTTTTTGGTTGGAGCAATCCACAGTCGTTCCTTCACACCGACATTTTTCAGGACAAGCCAGATCAGCAAAGCAATCTCCACTAAGCTTGGACCTGTAGTCTTCTGTACCTGTAAATTGTTCAAAAAACATATTGTCAAGCAAACTAAAGTGACACAATGAATTCTCAGTTAGTATTTACAACATTCAAGGGAAGATTCACAAAGGTCAAGTTGAAAATCTATAACATCATAATAAACTCTATTTTAGACACAAAACAGGTTCAGTATTAGAATATCCAGGTGTCTGTCCATCTGTTTCGAAACAACAACTCCATCTTTACTAGCAGGCAGCTGAATGACAAAAGATGGAGGAAGTTCTAGTTCCACAGTTGAAAAGTCAAAGGTTGGATATTCCTGTATACAATGACCATAGACTTATTGGGAAAAACAAAATAGGTATATGACAAATTTGAGAAGAATAAGCTTTTCACAGCTGTACTTCTGCTGGTTGATATTAATTTTAAAACTGTTAAATTTCATAAATTATAGAAAACAACTGCATTTAAATTTCATATTTAATTTATAGAATTTTGTTTATAATTATATTCATCAGCAGTTATAATTTGAGGAATGAAAACTGCATAAAATGGAATTGTAGAAAAACAAATTGTTCGTGATATTACATTTATATAGTGATAGAACTCGTGCAAACCAGAGATCGTTGTAAATAATTAAGGACCTCTCTGATTTTCAGGTCAGTAAACAGTAAATCCTTTTATTGTCAGTCATAAAAGAATTTTTTTTTCCACAGCACAGTTCAAATATATTTGGTATTTCCAAAACACAGGGAGTCAAACCAACAGCCCTTATGCTGTTGGGAACAGTTGTTAACTTGCTGAAGATACTAGGAAATCAGTGTTGACTGAAGCAGTGCATTTAACAACTAAACAAGCTTAAGGTTTGAAGGACCATGCTTCTTACTGGCCTTATAGTCTGTCAGAAGGACTGGCAGTGTATTGAACTGCATATGCAGTTATTCCCCCAGTCAGCAGTCAGATTATGTGGCTTAGATTTGCACAAGCCTCAGCAGCTTGTCATGCTGTAGAAAGCCGCGAGACGTTCCATGGTGCTTGACAGAACCATGTTTTACTCATACCTCACAACCACATGGTTAGATCAAGCACAACAGAAAATCTCGCTTCATTATCAAAAGTGCATCCATAGGGACAAAATAGGAGAAAGGGAGGAAAAGGAAAAAATCTGCAAGTCTGTAGATGTTTAATACTGGTATGCAGCAGGGCATTGTCTTTACAGAATCTACAGTGCCATAGCAACAGTATTAAAAGGACCGCTTAAGCAGGAGAATGAGAAACACTGAAAAAAAAAACACTTTTTTCCCCTTTTATTTTCACAATTTAACACAGTCACAAAAGAAATGAAAGTGGGGAGAGTTCATGGATGAAACACCAGTTCCACTATCAAAAAAATTTAAATGGCGAACCCACAAATGCCTTCAATTATTTGACATTTTGGGCTACCTGAAAAATATGCATTTTAGCTTTTATAAGTCTCAGTACAAGGTTTACAAATTATTTCAGTTTTAAAAATCAAAAGAAGAAAAACTAAATTTTTAGTTGCTTCACATAATCTTTTACTTTAATAACAAAATGAAAAAAAAAACCAGTGTGTATATATATATATATATATATATATATATATATATATATATATGTATATATAAATAAAACTGGTGTTTTCAAGATGGAGGGGTGGGAAGCAGGTTTGGAAAACAATCACAGAAAATGTTTTTCTTTTGGGTAAACTGAGAAATACTGTAAAAAGGAAAAAGATGTATTAGGCTTGGAAAAGGATAAAGTTTGGGTTCATATAATAAATACTACTTACAGCCCAAATGGTGAATTCCTGAAAAAGAAAAGTGACCAAGGGGGGAAAAATAGAGAGTACTGCACATTAAAATAAAAAACAGCCACTATAATCCAGTTGATGGGTTTTGTTTGAAGGTGCAAATCAGGAAAGAACGGGTTACACTAAAAGGGAAAGTAGTAGGGATGTTGGACAATGCATTGAAGCTAGTAATACTTTAAGGAGAATTAATTTTTCCTCCTGATGAAGCCACTTGATGGTGAAACGCGTAGAGGTCTGATTTTAGCCGGCTGGTGCACTTTTTATCGTTGGAAGATTGGACTACATCTCCCATGATCCTCTGAGGTGGAGGCTTATGTTTAGCTTTTATGTAAGTTACTACTGTTTTTCATTTATGAAATGATTGTGATTTGATAACATACATCGCCTATTATCATTTCTCCTACTTATGCAATTTGTGAGCATTTTGGAACATCTCTCATCGTATTGTGGATTGGTAGCCGCATTGTCGCTATTTCTTTACGGGAACTATTGGTGGACATATTGTCATTTTTCCTGAATAAGAAATCTACAGAGTTGTTGGCTATTACATTCTTACCTTTTGGTAAGTGTATCTTGTGGGGGAGTCCCTTTTGGACTCTCCACTATTCATTATCACTTTGGGGCTGTGATTATTCTCCACAATCACCGAGCACGTTTGTTCACTTTGTTGTGGCACTGATTTATGTGTTTATTAAAATATTACACTTAGAGGGATTTTTTCTTTTCCCTCTATTTGCGCTCATTCTTTCAGATCATCTTTCTTCTTGGATTGGAGGTGTTTGGGCAGCCTTTTTTTGGAGCAGCAATCTTTTTGGACACCAGAGACTTTATTATTATTATTTTTTTTTTTTTTTGATCCATTGTTCATTATTATTTATTATTGATTTTACATTTATATATATTTTCATGTCACATATATATATTTTTTGACACATTTTTTCACATTTTCAGCGCTGCTATTTGTCTTTTATAGTTTACATAAAAGGGGGAGGATGAGCATGGAGGAAAATAAATGAACTCCCTTTTTCTAGATCAGTCTGCCTCCTTTCCTTCACCTCCAGTGCAACCATGCACAGAGCAGCATTAGGTCCCAGTACTAATACTGCCCATGTGTACATCAGGGTGAAGAGAGAAAACAGGAGCTGTGACTGGATTGTGATGTCATTATTAGCAAAATGAAAAACAGCTGGATCAAGAAGGAGACAACAGGGCCAAAAAAGACATCAATCGTAAAGATATCTTCCTCAGGCTCCCTCATCATGTTTATGTAAACAGCTTTATTGTCTGTTTAACTATACATATCGGTTCTAGAGAAAATGTATTTTTCTCATTCCAAATATAATTTTATATGAAATATTCCCTGGGAATATTATTCTTTGGGGATAATTTAGTTCCAAAACTATAGACTGCCTTGTTTTTTTAGGAAAAGTCATTAGCATGATGTGGCCATGTTGTCTTACTGCCGACAATCCCATTTAAAGTAGGGGGAAATGGTTTAAGCCATATTAGTCCAGTTGAATAATTAGAAAGAGGAATACTGTGGTATTTACTATTGTACTCCTCTTTCTATTTAAAGTAATGGTAATAATTAGAGGGCTTTGACCTTTGAAACTTCAATGGAAAATAGGTACAGTGCTCAAACATGCTCATGTGTCCTTAACCTGAATGCAAATTTGCAAAATGAATGAGCTTTGTGAAAATGAAGCTTTTACCTATACTCTGCAAGTAAATTAAGGAAAGAATAGCAAATCTTAATTGAATATTGGCTGTGTAGGAAATATATGTCCTATTTATATTCAACAAAGATAAACGGTTGTGAAGAATGCATCATTATTTTTTTTTGTGTATGAATCTTTGTGTAAGTGATTAGAGGATCTACAAAAAAAGGCATATAGCAAGGAGCAAAACAATGGTATTTGCACTACTGGAAAAGTAGGTTCACATGTAAGCCCTCCTCAAGAAGGTCCTCACTTGATCACCATCCTTATAAATAACACTACAGGAAGTCCTACATGATCAATTTAGAACTTCCAGCTATCAAAGATTCCAAAACACTTGTCATCATCTCCATATTGCTACATCATGGCACTAAATAGTTTCTGCTAACAAAATCAAAGTTTCGCTGGGATCAAAAATGTGTTCTGCACTGAAGTCAATTCTCAAGCTTTCACAATGAAAAAAAAAGATTTATTATATTTGCATCGCAAGGGTTCTATTTATTTATTTATCTTAGTTTCTAAAAAAGACTTGTTCCACTTCCAGGAATTAATTAATGTCTTGTCAGGACCAGAACTCTTTTTTTTTTCAGCAGGTTCCAGCTGGAAACATTTCAAATGTTCAGGTTGTTTTAGTTCTCTCATTTTAATGCATCTTGGGATTTGCCATTCTCCATTCTGTTTCATGAAAACATTTGAATTTGAAAGCTACCAAAAACTGTTTGAAAGATTTCACTAAGATAAATTACAGATAGATTCAAAAATGAATAAAACCTGTCATCTGTGCTAGTCTTCCCTATAGAGTTTCAGCCTGTATTTAAAAAGGTAAAGTTAAAAACTCAAATAACATAAAAGGACTAAGATAATCTACTTTCTCAAAAATAAAAAAGCACAGAATTTAGCAGCAATTTTTAAAAACATATTTGAGATATCCCGAGGTGATCCTTTCAAGTAAGAGCCAACAACAGAATATGTAGATACTTGTAAATATTAATATATTGCAGAAAAAAATTATTATATCTACTGAATGGACACCATTATCAAACAAAGGTATTTTATATTAAATAACAATACAGCTGTTACTAAATTTGGTGACGGCAGTAGGTTACTATTTAAAACAAGTGGTGTTTAGCCTGTAAATTGCCAATTGTAGACCACCAAGAAACTCAGGCGGTTGTAGTTCAATAGGACAATAAGTTGTACATCCTTGTTTTAAATAAATATAGAGCTACTGATATAGCCATACAGTGTATAGATATACAGTGGTTTCACTAATTCTGGTATGGCAGGATGCATTACATTATAGGAGACACAATGACAATTGGTAGGGAGGGATTCAGAGGGGAGAAATTCCTGTTGCATAGCAAAACCTACCTGGAATGAAATATTGCTCTTTAGCTATATAATGAAAACAAAAGAAGAAAAATAGAAAGATGCAGCTGAATTCTGGCAGGCAGATAGATGAAACGAATAAAGCAGATTAACTCAGTGTTAGAAAAGGATGCAGTTTAACTGGATTATAATGCACTGCGGGCTTGTTCAGCACCAAAGGGAATGTAAATAAACAATAGTTAAGTGGTGGGGAGGAGGAGTAATGAATTCTTCAGCAGTCATGGTGGCACAACAATAGTTACATCTGGTTATAAATGAATACAGGACCAAGAAAATAAACAGCTCTCTACTGGCATTTAAAGCTCAATTTGAAAATACCATAAAACCCGAATGACACCTGCAACAGCTGTATACCATATGATACGATAAAGATCTGATCTAGCGAATGGCCGCAAGGAAAGAATATTTTTGAGAAAGAGTTAACTTTATTTCATCGTTATTTTTATATATTTTTTTAAATTTAACCCTATGCTCTGGTATTATGATGTATAAACCGTAGTGTATAGAAATATATCCTGCGTATCTTTTCACAAAGTTCAAACTGGTAACCTAAACTCCAGCGTCATAATTAAAATCTTTGGCTCTTTTTATGAGCTGATCATTTAAGGAAAAGTGGGTGTGTATATAGAAGAATCCAATAACGTTATGCTACGTAAGGCAGCAATGTCACCGAGGTGCAGGTTCACGCAGGGGTGAAAACCCACTATACTGATATTTTTTCAATGGTTTTTACAAAGACATACGTGGATAAAATCATCAACAAATGAGAAACACCTGCCCTATATTATATGGTTTGATTTGTTCCTCTTGAATTTTTTACACATATAGGGGGATATTTATAAAGTTTTCCATTCATTTTTTTTTATAGGAACATAAACAACTTTTCATGTAAACAAAATGCTTTAAAAAGTGACTTTGGACATGGCAATAAAAGCTTTTTTTAACTAGGTGATATCAGTATAACGAAAAAACTGTTTCTCCAGCATTCAGTGGTCAAAAAAACCTTTTTGATTTTTATAAATTTATCCCATGGGTGAAATTTATAAAGGTCATTTCGACTTATTCGCCGCAATTCGATGCGTTTCATCGCTTTTCTCCACATTATCACCATTTTTTTTCCTTTTCGCCACATTTTCAATTACATTTATGTAATGCTGAATAAAACTTATCGATATTGATAAATACTGATGCGTTAATACCGCTACACTTTACATTACTTTCAGTGGAGCTCCTTTTCCTTCAATATCGCTGATCTTTTCGATTGGGACTTAGAAAAAAAATGTCCTAAACCATCTCCATAGGGAATAATGGGTTTTCTCTTCCCTCAACCAGGCCAACACTTTTTCAGTGATAAAAAAGGTCAGAAGGGTCTTAGTAAATATTGATATTTTCGACCTAATTAAAGGTATATCAATATTGATATAACAGGCGAAAACTTATTTCAAATTTATAAAGATCCCCCCATATAGTGTTTTTCCCTTGTTTATCCATTTAGATTAATCATTATTTAAAGCAGCACATTCATTTCTAAAATATTAATTTACTACAGAAATCTTAAGAAACAACCCCACAAATACTATATATATATATATATATATTATTCTTTTAACATACAGTAAATGGTGTCATTGAGAAATTTCTAACTACATTGTTCCTTACAATACTACAGTAATGCCAGACAAAAAAATAAAATCTTGTAACTATTGTTGTAAATTATTTCCCATCAAAGAAAAAGGAGACTGATCCACAAAAAGGTTTTTTTTTTTTTTTTACCAAACTAGAGAATCCAACAGGACATGAGATTTAACAGCCCAAACACATTGATTATTTTCATAGTGTGTTTCCTTTAATACTACATGATCAAACAGTTTGCATGCCTGGATTTTCCTCTTCTTTCTCAGACACAACAAAGAAAGCTTCTATAATTCAGGAAAGAGGCAGCTGCTTTTGCCGAGGCCTTCTTTAACCAATGGCTTTGGCAAGCAAAGAAAACAAAAACTGCAGCTGAACGAAGCAAATTACCTGAGCAGCGGAATTTCTTGCTTTTGATCTGCCCAATCCTTTTATTCGCCAGACGGCGGGGGCTGGTGCAGCGGGCACCACTCGTCTCAATAGGGTTTGTATGAAGATAATCCGCCAGCCACTTCAGATGGCAGTCACAGATAAATGGGTTCTGAGCCAAATGCCTTTCAAAATTGAAGGTAAATTATTGAACATGTTATTTGCAACTGACCTGACTTTTTTTTTCTCCACGAATTTAGAAAAGAAATGGATTTATTTTAAATAACAACATCCCCCCCCCACACACACACAGTTCAATACACATAACTTTCTCTACAATATGAGCATACTTACAGAGTTTGAATTGCACGAAGTGGTGCGAATGTGCCTTTGGCAATGGTTTGAAGCTTGTTGTCATACAAAGAAAGAAGGTTCAGGTTGTGGAGATCTTGGAAGGAGTCTACTCGTAAACAATTTATCTTGTTGGCGTTAAGTAATCTGTTGATTCATGGATAATATGAATTACACCAAATTGGCTGGGCTTTTTATTCAGCTTCATGAAGAATGACAAAAGTATTCTGTCCCACTTTGAGTTAGAAAGTTCAAAAAATATTTATGTTGGTGCTGCTTAAAATTGCCGTGACAACTTCAATTTCCCTGCATCGATGCGACTTATAAAAGTGAATTAAATCATGGACCGCATTTTAACAATGTTGAATTGTAACTTAAGCCCTGCCCTAGGCAGACTGTATTAACAGGACAACAAGAAAATGCTGGTGACGGGTGCTGAAAAGATGTCCAAACAAACTGAAACACATTTTATCTACTCAAATACTTAAATGCAGTAAATGTATAAGAAATCACACTTGTGTAAAGTATGTTTGCAATTTAATGTTATTAGTGATGCAGATTGTGATAATGTTGCGGTTTCTTGAATGTCTTGAGTTGCAATTCATCAAACAAAAAAAATGTAGATCAACGATAAGGAGAACTATTACATATATCCTGCGTGTTAGATATTAAGTGGAGCCAGCAATGAGTCCAGCACATGATTTCAGAAAAAAAAAAGCAAATACTCACAGTAACTGTAATGAAAATAGCCCTTCAAACAAATTTTTAGGTAGCTCTGTAATTTTGTTGCCATAGAGAACTCTGTAAGAAAGCAAATCAGTTTAGGCATATCAGTTTGAAACGGTGCATATTAAACTCTGTCTTTCTTTATTAAAGAGAAGTAAAAATGGTCACGTGAAGATAAAATGAAAACACCACCTTATCACATATCTAATAACTAGCACATCTTTTGCCTTATCTCATTCCAAATAACTCACTAAAGTTTACTTCATCTGCAGGTTGCATGTTTAGATATATAGACACAAGCCCAGATTTTTTCCTTATTGAAAAGACGTCAAATCAATTTCGGCAGGTGAGTATCCCCCCCGTTATAAATATGTCTTGAGGGAAATATGTAATTGTGTCCTTTCTCTATCGTTTAAAGACACGCTTGTAACAGGGAAGAGAAGTGTCTGAAGCACATGAAAGAAGAAATAGATGAGCTCTAATTGTTCAAGTCCCAGATCTATCACTAAGAGACCCACTGAGGAATACTTGTTACTGAATGAGGATTTTGGATAGCCGTTTAAGTTGGCACCCTGATGGATGCATAGTTCTTAATATAAATCCTGATGTCCTGGCAGGAGGTGAAGTGGGTTACTAGTACAATGTGTTCAGGGTCTCCTTACTAGTCCTAGTACTAAAATCTTGTGGCTAGGCATAGTCTTAGAAGCATCCCAATAGAAACTAGCAGAACTTAAGCCAGAGATCAAATATGATGTCAACAATTCAATGAAGATCTCTTCTTGCTTCCTGCTTTGATGTACTTCTAATGAGGCATATGTGGAAGATGTATTACCTCTTCAGCAGTATCTATGCTTGTTCTAGCTCTGGGAAGAACCGATTTGGGTATGGAGCAGTTAACTTCTATACTGTTTGACACTATTTAAATGTAAAGGGTAGCAAAAGTTGCCAAATTAATTGAATGTCCATAAATTTCTGTGCATGTGTTTTGCACATATAAAATAAACATCCTCATCTTTACTGTTAAGAACCTGAATGACTAAAAATAGATTTATATTCAGGCAAAAACTGAGCCCTGATTTATCACTATTGGGTGACTTGTTTGGCCCATCAGGATAGTAGATATTCAGTTTCCATTTCCGTATTTCAGACAGACTCTGTTTTACAGTCAATTCAAGACGTACCATTAAAGAGCAGGAGGAATTTTATAGCAAGTCAAAATGTCTGAGTGATGTCAAGGAACATAAACTTGTAATTCTAACTCTTCTGAGAAGAATTCATACTTACAGGGAGTTGAGAGACCTCAGGCCTTGGAAAGCATCTGGGGCAATTTCTGAAATTTGGTTGTTGCTTAAATCACTGGAAACAGAAACAGTTTTATGATTAGGTTATATTCATCCAAAGAGAAGAATGCAAAGGGGTTGTGTATTTGTGTCATTTAAAAGAAAAAAACATTCAATTGCCACAACTAAAACCTTTGGTTTAAAAGAAATAAAAAGAGGAAAAGAAGTTGGTTCTTTTAAGGTGTAGATATATTAATAGTTTTGCTATTACTTTTTAATGTTGTTACATTTGACAAGAGACAAGATCTTTTCTTTTTCCTTGTTCTTTTTTTTTTATTTAATAAAAAGCAGATTGATAAAAAAAGAAATTCAAATCTGAAGTGATATGATTTTTGCCTAATCTTGGATCATTTTGTCATACATTTGTTATGATTTGTTCATTTTCTCTGCACTCCAGAAATAATGGTTTGCTATGTTGTGTAGTGGTAAAAAGTGACAACTGCACTTAATAAATATGTCTCTTTATGTGTGTATATGCAGTCTTTTATAGTACATATGAAATAAACGACCACTTTTACTTGACCTCATTGAAGGGGTTATTCTCTAAAGTGAGAATTTGACTGTCGAATTCGCAAACAGCTGATTCCCATAGGAAATTCGTGACTGTGACAATTCTCCCAGTATAAAGTTGCGACCGTGACAATTTTTTAAAGTTCCAGCTTTGAAAACATTTCCTTCGTAAAGTTGCGACTGCGACAATATTCTCATTATAAAGTTGCGACTGCAACAGTAGCAGTCTATTGTGACTGTCTTTAGCTGGCGAATTCACACTTTTACACAACAATTCGGACTTTAGAGAATAACCCCCTGAATCTCACCACATTAACATGCATGTCACAAAAGTAATGCTTGATAAAACAATCTGACAGTATTAATTTCATATTTTAAAAAAATGTAAAAAGAATTTAGAATTGAAAACAAACAGCGATGATTTAAAATGTTTTTGTTGCACTTAAACTTTAACTACGGTTGGCAAACCAGAAACTAGTTAAACTGTAACACTTTCTCACTCAATATGTTCTGCTCTGCTGTGTATGTTAGTTTTCTGGTTACTCAGTGGCGTAATAAAATTCTCAAATCTCTCCTTATTGCAGGGTATGTTAATGCACCAGCACAGATACACTTTGAGAAATATTGATTTTTTTTTCCCAGTGCGCCTGTGTTGCTGCCACAAAACTGTTTTTAAACAACAGATTAAGGGAAAAGAAAATGTTGACTGAATAAATCCTACAATGGTATCATAAAACAGATTTATAGATGATTAACAGGTCAATAGGTCTGTGGTCTTTCTAGCCAAAAGGATGAATTTGCTAGTCGCTCATCTGTGAAAGCCTCTCTTTAACAATATTTTTAAAATAACTTTGACCTCTATTAAAGTTATAAGTAGAAATCACTGTTTACTTACATTCTCCTTAACTTTTTATATGGTGAGAAGGCTCCTGGAGGAATTGCTTTAATTGCGTTTTGCTCCAGTCTCCTGCAAAACAAAATATTATGATGAACGAAAGCAAAACAGATTAATTAATTTTAAATAATTGTTTGTGTGCGTATGTATATTTATACATGCATATAAATGTTTTTAGAGAGTGTTAGTTCACAGGGTTTAGTGAGAAAATAAATATATTGCAATCTAGTAATACAAACTGTGTTGTGTTACAGCTTAACATATGAAAATAATCTTAAAGTGAGCAAATTAAGTAAAAAAAAAAATAAAAAAATGTAAATACAAATCTGCTTAAAAATTTTCCACTTTTCTGAGTACGCACAAATTGCTTTATTGCTTTATTGATGTGTGTCCGTTAATTGAATTTGGTTCACAAATGGTTGCTTTTGTCCTTTTATAGAGAAAGGCCTGAAAAATTAGGTTTCAGCCTCTACCTAAAAATCAATTTTCCAGAAACAAGTAGATCAATCAATAAAAATGCAAGGCAGCAAAATGTAGGCTTACATAACCAGAATTAGGCCAGCGTTGCAGAATGCTAAAATTAAATCAATGCCAATAAAAATTAGGGGCGAATATAGAGGAATTAGTCTGCTTTGTATAGAGGAATGCTACACTGGAGCCTTTTTTTTTTTTAGGTAGAAAAGTCTCCAAACTTTCAATTGTTATTACTGGACTATGGATCAATAATAATTTAGTGACCTTGGTAGTATTGTTATTATGTATTTCTACACCAAAAATATATATACATTATATATTATATTATATACCTACATTCCATCCTATATATGAAATATAGGATGGAATGTAGGTGCCTAATTGGAAATCTTCTATGCAGGTTCAAGTAGCTTTGACAACCTATATTCTATATTTAAAACGGTCATTTGTTCCATTGTCTAATAGTTTTTTGTATGTATTTGAATGTAAAGTAACCCAGTTCATTTCAAATTAGAAAATCAGTATTGTTCCTATGGTATTTATTATTTCTTTTTAAAAATATTATGGCCCTTTCTCAGGTCATGAATTTGTGCTTTTAAAGTGGCAGTACCAGAAAGAGCACCATAATTCTGATTAGATCATGTTTTATGGGATGCAAAAATACATGTACATCGATGTTCAAGCTGTACTCTTTTTATTATTGGTCATAATGGGATATTAAAATAAAGTAAGGAAATAATAGGTCAAATGGAACTGTATAAGTAACACACCAGTTATGTTTAGCGGTGATTATAAACATTGCATCTTCTGTGTATATTGTTGGGCAGATGCTGGGAGATTCAGCTTATGTGTGACAGACTGGAGATTGTAAGAAGCTCTGAACCTTAAGCAAATGTAACAGCTGCAATCACCCATGTAAATGTGCTAATAGGAAATCATTTTTCTGTGGTTTTGTGAATTCTTTTAAACTGTAGCTACAGCACTGTTAAGGCAACCCTGAGCATTATGGGATATTTTTTATTTTTAAATTCACTCAAATAGTGAGTCCTCTGTATATGATACGTTTAGAATCAGTAGAATTATTTTTCTTCTCAAAGTTACTAAGCCTTGACTATATTGTTTCACTCTGCTGTATTTAGTAATAGTAGAAGCTACCTTCTACATTCTCTACAGTTGGAAAATTAAAAAAATCTAGCCAATAAGCTTACTAGCTATTAATTTCATATTTAAAGGTCATTCAAAGGGGAATAGATAATATTGTTAAATTACTGATCAAACTATGACATTAGGGTGGACTAAGTTAATGGATTTTGGGAGCACTGTGGAAGCTATTGCTCAAACAACGGGATTGAGTTTAAATATCAGAATGGTTCAAACTAAATAAACAATAGATTGTCATAGACATCAGAGGCCACTCAGTGCTTAATGAGCTCAAGTCACCCATGGGACTGGGTCGGTTGTGTGACTCCTTACCAATAGAACAGTATAATTGTCCATTCAATAGATATTGGTTAATGATTAACATTTAATTTCCATTTTATTTGAAGTAATATTAAAAGTAAACAAGTTCATCATGACATCAATCAATGATGTAACCCTTGGTGAACAAAACCAATAAAATATGTTCTCTACAACAGTACAGAAGCAAATTTTTCATGATCTTTCCTTTTAACAGAAGGCAATCCAGATTAATTGTATTTTGTCAGTTTGCTTCTCAGAAATTCCCAACTCCTACATTTATAGTGAGGTCCAGTATAATTACAAACTAGCTATGTAATTCCATATGAATGATAAATAATTTTAGACGTATATTTAAACTTGACATAGAATTGTAATGACAAGCTTCCCCATTTTCTGTACCAAATAAAAGAATCTTATGAGTTGTCTCACATTTTAATTTCATTGAAGGACTCTATTGCTGGTTTATGTTATGTACTATGTGAAGGACATAAAATCAGGGCAATAGCAATTTGATTAGTTGCAATGAATTAAAATTCCAGTGAGAAATATACATTTTAGGATCATTCTCACAGTCTAATATTATATGATCCCATTATTATTTCAATTTTTTTTTCTTTTTTATGGTCTAAAAATATATGGGATGCTGACCTGCTTAACTGTGTGATTGACAGTTATTTAAATTAAAGATATGTATTTACAGATAAACACGATAGCTAAATGGATGAACGGATAGAAAAACATGCGGATAGAATATATAATTATGTCACAATTGAAGTTCTAAAGTAAAGACAGCCATATTATGGATTTGATTTTATTATATCGCAGCAGTATAAACAAAAGGTACGTATGCATGTTCTACTGTAAATTATATATAAGGAACATGAAAGTAGGTACGCTCAACTGTCAGATAATAGAAAGTAAATGCAATGAATTGAAATCGGATATAAAAAATACTCTGCAACATGTAAAGTCACTATAGTGGAAAATACCACATAGATGTAATAAACTCACTCAATAAATAATTTATCAGTGATAACCGATGGCTGGAAGTCAGTATATTCTGTTAATGTACACTTCGGAGTATTATGTAGGCAGCTTCAAGGCAGCAATATTAAAAATTCAATAAATACAATGCTGGATCCTGATATTTATTTTCTCTGCAGACATAATGCTCTAGGCCTTTCTTCTTAAAATCATGACTGACTACTAAGCAGGAAAGTCAAAGATAGTTTAACAAACCATTTCATATCCTTAGGTAAAAAAATGGAGGAAATGACATCTGGGCAAAATAATGCAAGAGCAGAGAAGGACACTGAATTTTGGGCTTCAGTTGTCTCTTGTCATAAACTTTAGAGTGTCAGTGATATTTGTTTGACATGTTGGTGACTACTGAGTCGTGAGGAACACAATCAGTTTCATCTCTAATCTTTACTGTATTCAGTATTACTATTGCTTTGTTAAAAGAGCAGTAAGATAAAAAAATTAAAAACATCTCACATGCATTTATAGTTACCATGTATTCAATTTGTCTTTCAAAATATTCTAAATAGGGTCTAGAAAGTACAATGTTTAATTCATTAGTTAATTCCAGAAGGGAACCTTATCTAGCTGTAAATAATATGTTTTTTTTTCTAATAACCTGTTCAAATAGCATTTAATTATTTAATTTAAGTGATTTTTTTCAGTATGTACTTTTTTTGTAATATATTTTTTAATACATACATTGCAGAGGTTTTTTATAATAACTGCCTATTCATAATTTTTGGAGCTAATGTAAGGAATAGTAAAAGATGTTTTTCAGGATTCTTAGCACAAAATACAAGTTGTGTGACTGTCACCCAATTTTCTGGTCTACCCCTGCAATGTAACTAGTGGTGTAACTCGGCTACAAGGATGCCATTTAGAATGCTAAATGTGTTTTATTATATGTGGCAATGTAAAATGTGTATAATCGTAGCTGTATAATATCTAATAGACAAGCTGTGTGTCTGCTAAATGTGTTTTATTACATGGTGGCAATGTAAAATGTGTATAACCGCAACTGTAGTATCTGATGAGGCCCGACAGTTGACCATGTGGAGAAACTGAGGTCCAGGAGATAAAAACACTACACTGGATGATAATTCTTACATTTCTGTGATTGTCTCCGGCAGGTTGGTGGGAATCTCAGTAAGTCCTTTACCACGACAATCTACAATGTTGTTGCTGCATGTACAGGCAGCTGGACAATGTAAGACGCTGCATGAATGAACCATATATGACTGCTGACCTGAAAATCAAAGTTAGTAGTGCATTAAAACTGGTGTACTATGAAAATGATGTTTAGCTGATATCAGTAGTAAACATAAAACAATATAAGAGCAACTCTAACTACTTTTATCCTCTGGGTTCAAATATAATTATCAGTATACTGTATAAAACAGTCAATGGCATGGGATTGAGGGAAGTCATTCATTAAAAGACCAGTAACATCCAAAAAAAAAAGAAAATTGCTAGTTGGATTGACAAGCCATTTATTCCTTTGTAGTATTTGTAAAATAGCTTTGAAGTTTAATTCCTGAATTTCCAGACAAAATGGCAGAGGTTTGTTAACATAAAAATAAATAATGTCTGCAACCACAAGGAAGAAAAAATAACTCAAGATAATACAAACCTTCAAAAATAATATTTTTTACCAGTACTAAGCAGGAATTATTGCCATGCCAATCCAAACTGGATTTTTTAATTTTTTTGGTGTGACTGGTCCTTTAAAAGGTGAATTTTCATGTCCAGTTGAATCGACTGCAGTCTGCATCTATTCGCCCACTGGTATCATAGTCAGTTGTACATGATCACTATTTAGCATATTCTCACTTTGATACTGGAGTAGTGGTGGCGTATAGTAGAGAATTTATTATAAATTAGCATATTCAAGTAAAGGTATATCATATTCACATGGATCTGCCTATTTTCATAAAGGTCCCTTCACAAACTTAAGTAAATAAATAATACTTAAAAAATCTACACTGAACTCTGCATGCCTCTCTAACTACCGTCCTGTCTCTCTCTTGCCTTTTGCTTCTAAACTTCTCAAACGCCTTGTCTTCACCCACCTTACTAACTATCTGCATGCCCACCATCTCCTGGACCCTCTGCAGTCTGGTTTTCGACCTGGGCACTCGACAGAGACTGCTCTGTGTAAACTTGCAAATGATCTCCAGGTTGCTAAAACCAAGGGTTACTTTTCTATCCTAAATCTCCTAGACCTTTCAGCTGCATTTGATACTGTTTCAAATTCTCCATGCTATCGGGGTCCATAATCAAGCTGCATCTTGGTTGGCTTCCTATCTTTCTGATCGCTCCTTTTTTGTCTCCCATGTTAATGACACCTCTTCTCCTGTCCCGCTCGAGATAGGGGTGCCTCAAGGCTCAGTGCTTGGCCCCCTCCTGTTCTCCCTGTACACTCTTTCCCTTGGTGATGTCATCAAATCATTCAGTCTTCAGTATCACTTGTATGCAGATGATACCCAACTTTACTTATCCGCTCCT
>JAKJJM010003900.1:0-16930 GCA_021901965.1 Pipa carvalhoi
ATATATATATATATATATATATATATATATATATATATATATGAGGTCTATAAATTCATACAATTTACAGTAGATAGCCATCACCCAACACTAGTGTAAATTATGTAATTACTCAATTTTAGTACAGCTAGGAATAATATTAAAGAGAGGTTGATTGGTTAGAATATAATTTAAGAGTGCAACAACCTTGCTGTTAGCGCAATTTGCAATTCTTATGCATTGAAGCTGAGACATTGGGAACAGGGTATGGATGCCTCTAAAAGGTAGATTAGGGATATTAGAAATAATATAAAAAATAATGGAGATACATATAAAGGTTTGGTATGGTAAACATTATTAAGTAAAATAAATAATAATTAGTAATAATAATTAATAATTTTTAGAATATTTAATCTGTTTGTAGAACCTGTTTTACAAACTAGTGTGTGGGTAAAATATGGTGAATAAGGTCTATAATGACTACAAAATTTTGGTGTTACTTTATTTTGGGCATGTAAAAGTAGTAATGAAGAAGTAGGATCTAAAGCTAGCCAACATGGATTGATTCCTTCAATTCTGAATACTTGCTTAAAACAAACATTTGCTCATGAACTAGCCTATATATGGAAGCAATTTCTGCTGGTTTTAGCATGCACTTGACCTCTGAAAAAAGAGTGTTTGTGTATTGCACATGTGTTGATGTATTCTTTCATTTGATGGTGAACAATGACAAATTTCCATCATGTGCAATCAATTTATAGAGTGAAACAATCAACCACAGTTGCCCCTGCTCTATGATCACCCACACAGAGGAACATTTCAAAAAAATTTGTTTAAAACAATTGTTTTGAATGATCTTTTTAGACAGAATTGATATGTGTAACTAATGTGAACTTGATAGAGGAATATATTTCAAATTCCATTAGGTATTTTTGTGATTTGTTTCAAAGAGGTTGTGGCTAAAAGGACTGAATAAGTGATGTCAAGTATGAGGAATATCCTATGAGAAACAAAAGTAAAGTGTAAGGCATTTTGCAGAGTAAACAATATAGAGCAGCAAGAAACAAGTCGGGAAAGCAGTGTCAGACTGGCCCCCGTAAAAAACAGGGAAACTCCCAGTGGGCCCTCATGGAGTTTAAAAATGCACCATTATGGCATATTACTGGAGACAAAAAATGAGGTAGGAGATGGATCTAGTATCAACAGACCCAATGAATGGTGAAAGGTGGTCCTAGGGGATGATAAACTATAGAGGGCAGGGTGAAGAAGATTAAAGGATCTCTTATGGGTAGTTAGTGGCCAGTAAGATATTTAGACTGTTCACTGGCTTGTTGCTCATGTTAGTCCCATCAGCTGGTGAATGAGAAGGTTGTGCATTTCTGCAATAAACTGTTTTTGAGTATACTGGCATATTGCTTTCATTTATGTGCAATATATTATATAAGAATTTTTTAAACTCAGGAAATATAAACGAGACTTATAGATATCTGTAATGAAGTTACTGTTGAGCATAAGTAATAGCAGGTGGGAGAGTAAAGAAGAGAATACAGAGAGGTGTATCAGGAGCTGGTAAATGTAAGGCAACTGGCAGACAAGGTGTTTTAAAGATGAACTAATGCTCCTTTTGCTTGGGGTGATTCCTAATGGCAGATGATTATTATACTTACCAATCACCTTCTTTTCTCTAGCACTGGCTCCTGCTTTAAGAAACACCAATCTTATTTTCTTCTGTTCAATTTCTACAATCCTCTTTACCTCTTACTACTTTTTCAACAAGAGTAAATTTGGTAAATAGCATTATACACTTTTTTGTATTTATGTGGATGTAGCTTTAATATAGAGATGCTTATCATATTGCTTCATCTTGTTTGCTGAGGGACCCTCATCAATCTATAGCTTGATTTATTGCATACTGCCTCTGCATTCTATAACTAGTCAATCTCTTCTGCCTTTGGCAATCATCCTCACTTTCTGTTCCTGTTGAATTTCAGCAGACTTGAGAATGTGCGGAATCAAAGTTCAACAGAAATTCCAAACTCTGTCACCTCAGACACTACTAGTTTATCCTCATCAGACACCCCACAAAACACTGAACTGCACAGAAGTGTTCAAATGGCAAAAATCTGTGGTCTTGTGGTCTGCTTGGTTTATTAGATTTATGTTCCTCCAACCCCAGCTAGTAGATAAAGTCAAACACTTTTTTGCCTTCACAGTTTTTGACTAATTATGAAGAAGTAACTGTAGTAGTGCTTTAAGCACCATCTGGAGGTGGTGATACAGGCGTTTTCATCGGGGGCAAGGTTCTGGATAGTGGCCCTGTCCTCATTTTACCTTCAGCTCAAATCTTAGTAACTTTGGCTCTCTGTAAAACATGGAAATATACAGAAAACTGTGTAAACTCGTGCGCCTTTGCTTTAATTACCGGGTTGTCTAGAAACATGACATTGATCAAAGAGTTATTAAAAAAATAAGGGCCAGACAGATGCCAGAGATTCAGAATGTAGCTGATAAATATGAAATCTACAAAGATTTATCAGAACAGAGGTTATATATTTGGTTGTATACGGACTGCTGTTACCAGACAAACACAAAATAACTAAATGATATCAGCTGCATTGTGTTTGGACCTGGAACTTGTTAACATGTTTGAGATACAAACACCGAATAGCTAAATAATTTCAGCTGCAGTTATTCTGGACCTGGAGGCTGCAATAAATATTTTAGGAGAGACATAAGAAAGGAATCTGGATGATCTTACAGGCTTCAGAGCATGTAGTGTATTTGTAGATAGCGTAGCTAATTATTCAGAATTGCTAAATGAAAAGTAGATATATATGTACATTTATATAGTGCTACCAGGTAAACTTGCCTTGTTTCTAGGGGCAACCTAATAATGCTGTCTACTTCAAAAAGTTAGGGGATGTTCTAAAAGATGTAGCTCTGGGTGTCAGTTATTCTCATTGTTTGGTGTAAATTGTTGCCTGAAGCACACAATGATAATCAGTGATAACTAGTGATAATGAAAATCAGCGTTGCTAATTTACGGTATGGTAAAAGCACAAACCCTTTCAGGAGATTTCATTAGACAAGCAACAAGCATTTTGGTGTTTTCTCATCCTGAGTGGCTTGACCTTAGAGACGGGTAGTGAGTACTGCCAGGAGTACACTCTGAGACCATTTTTCCATAGGTAAGATACACTTAAAATAAAGCAATAGTAACTGTATGGGGCTTCATACTGAAGAATACAAAATGGTATTTTTTACTTAAATTCACAACTTTTTGCTGTACAAATATACATAAATGACCAAAAACGGTAAAGAAGTTAGATTATATTAGGGGAAAAGTATGGAATCTTTATAACAAACTAGTAAAGGCACTTCTCTTTATTTACTAGTTTTAATTCTACAGTGAACTTAAACCTTGACAATCTTTTGAAACCAACAGTACTTACCTAGGTGTTCACACCAGAGTCACAAGGAAAAATTCAGCATACACTGCAACAATTCACCTTTACTATCACAAATGAAATTCTGCTTATTTGCTAAATTGTGCTTTTTCAAGGCAATGATGCGAATGGTTACAAACTGCTTTCTAAGTATGATGAATAGGAGTGGTGGCATATTCAGCTGAATTTCGCCTAAATAGGAAAATTGTTGCAAAGTGAAATAATCTTTAGACATTATACTAGCTATATCCATGTATCAATATAGTACAGATAATGTCACCAGTATTGTTTCCAAAAGTCGCCAGTAGCTATTTACATAATCTCAATGGCAGACAATTTCTAGATTATGTTGCCACTTTGCTGTATTGTGTGAGTTTGCACTTTTATGCATAATAAATGGTTGAAGTGCTGTTGCATCGCAGCAAATACACATGAAGAGGTGTGTAAATTCGTTTTTGCCATAATGTTGTGAATTGAGTATGTATTTGCCACATCTCAAAAAATAATGATCTTTGCTGAATATGTGAATTTGTAAAAAATCTATGTGACAATTAACTGTCCATGGAACTGTTAGGGCAAAAACATATCTCTATACTACAGTTCCCCTGTGTAGCTCCTTTTTTACCTCGATTACTACTTCACTTTACAACCATCTTCTTTACCCACAATGTGTAATATTTATTCCTTTGCTTCCCACCAAGGGCGAAATTTATTAAAATTGAAAATGCTGTTTTCGATATGGATAAATCGGAAACGGCATTTTCGATTTCGAAATGTGGAATAGGTCAGCGGCTCTGGGTTGGCTAATCCAAACCAGGAAGCACTAGGGAGAACTGAGTCTCCCCAGCGGCTGCCGGCATTCAGCAGGCAGAGGTAGCGAGCGGTGCACTCATGCAAGCACCGCTCGTTACAGTTACTATTGAGAATGGAAATCCGTATTTCGGAATCGAAAATGCCATTTTCGACTTATCCATATCGAAAATGGCATTTTCGATTTTAGTAAATGTGTAAAATGAATTTTGTAAATTCATAAATTTTGAATTTTGTAAATTTCACCCCAAATGTTTATCACTGGGAGCGCTCCAGAGCACTGCATTTTTTATAAAAAATATTATTATTGGTTTTGTTGCACAATATTGCGAGTAGTCCTTCTTTGGAATGTATTTTTTTAAACCTTTTGACAAGTTTCAAAGCATTAGAACATAAGCAATGCCAATGCACAGAAAATCAGGAGACCAAAAATACTTAGAATAAGCTGTTCTGCTGAATATTATTACAAAGATAATAACGGTAAGGGTGCCAAGGTCAGGATTGTGCAAACAACTGTCAAAAAGCATTTTAGTATAATGACTGCCCATTCCTAACATCAGCTGTTAAGTGGTATGTTGTGACAGGAATATATAGGGCTGTATTTATTTTCTTATCAAAATACAAATATTAACAGATTAGTCAGAAATGTATGTGCACTAAAGATGGGATAGACACAAAGCATTCCTAATATTTTCTCAGTGGAAAGAAGATTTAAGTGGCGTTAATGCTGTATGAGTGGAACCAAGCAGTAAAGGTAGAGAAAAAGGCACATTTTTTTTAACTTTTATTTTGAATTCTTTTCAGTGAACAAGAGTCAGATAATCTAGATATTTAAAAATCTGTCACATGTCTGGTGTTTGCGTCTTGGCAACAGTAATCTCTTCATTAAGAATCACAGTCTCTACTTGAAACTTAAGAATTGGGGGCTTATTCATGAAACAGTCAAGTAAGAGTCTGAACTCACATTCATTTGCCGCTTCCCCATATTCAGGTATTCATCAAACTCTGTGATGTGGAAAATTAGGCTGATTACAACAGTCATTGACTTACGGAGCTCTTCGCATCACTTTTCATGTGTGTGCACAGGTAATTCACCTATTCATTAAGCATTGGAGGTTGTTGAAAGTAGTAAATTTGTCAGTCTTACTTCGCCAGACCAAAGTGGTGAATTGGGGGTTAATGGCAGGGCTCCTTCTGTCAAACTGGCTACACTACACTACACAAGAGACAGCATCCAACACCTTTCTCTTCTTCATATTGAAATACACTGCTTAATGAATGAGTAGAGAATCACAGCTACCAGAGCATTGCAACCTGAAGTGACGTGAATACACAGTTGAATTGTCATTTTTATGAATAAGCCACTTTTAGTAAAAAGCTTCATAAAAAAATTACCTGAGATTCAACTAGTGTGCTTTATTGCCAGCGAACTAAGAATTCAGGAACTGTACGAACTTATTGGTTTAAAGGAACCTTCCAGCCTCCAACAGTCTTTTGCATGTCTGTTTGAACTGTTAAATAGATTTCATTTTATTATTTCTATCTCTTTTCAGTTTATCACCACTTTCTTTTAGAAGCCCCTTCTCTCTGTCACCTACTCCCCCTTCAGTAGTTCATTTGGAAACTTAAGTCAGGGATTTGAATAAAAAGCTTGAGAATACTGAGCAACCAATCAGAATCTTTCAAGTATATAACCTTGCAGTGCTGCTGCCATCTGCTTTTTTATTATTCGTTTTTTCAGAATTCACAAACCTGCGGATCAAGTCCGTGAAAGGAAGTAGGTGAGAGAGGACAAGCTTCTAAAAAAAGTGACTATAAATGCAAAAAAACAATGAAAATAATTATGTAATGCATAAGGGCATATTTACTAAAGTTGAATTCATTTACAATTTTATCTTGACATTTACTAAAGTAGATGTTTGATTTTTCCAGTAAATTTCAGCTACATTACATTTCGCCCCTCTCTGGATGGCACTATTCATTATTTTCAATGGGCACCAAGTTTGATTTTATTTCTAAAGTTCTCTTTGTTTAAATGGCATATATAACGATGTAGATATCAATATCGGTATACATAAGGATATCCATATCGAAAAGTTAACTTTTTCATTTAAATTTACAGTTAAATTCATCATTGCTCTATAGCATTAAATGATATTGATAAATTTACCACGTAACTTCACTGCGATAAAATAAAAATCGCAGCTTGATAAATTTATACCAACTAAATGACCCAAATTAACAGCAATAACAGTCGAGAATGGCGATAATAAGGTTTTCTGACTTTAGTAAATATAGTCCATACTGTTGGAGAAATAAGTATTGAACACATCACCAATTTTCTAAGTAGATATATTTCTAAAGTTGTTGATGACATGAAATTCTCACCAGATGTCGGTAACAAGCCATACAATCCACACAGACAAAGAAATCAAACCATAGCTGTCCATAAATTAAGTTATGCGTAATAATGAGAAATGGCACAGGGAAAAAGTATTGAACACGCTTACTGAAATTCATTTAATACTTCGTACAAAAGACAGCCTCCTGTGTGGATTCCTACTATGAACTCTGAGCTTTAGTTCCCTCCATAGATTTTCTATAATATGCAGGTAATAGGAGGACAAAGGAAATAACAAAATAATTGCATTATGAGTTAAATGTTTGTTTTGGAATAAATAATAAAATGAAGAAAAAAAAAAACTGTTTTTGAATTTCCATCCCCTTCAATATGTATAAAATACACCATTACATTAAATCAGAGGTCTGGAACCTATAGCTCGCGAGCCAGATGTGGCTCTTTTGATGGCCGCATCTGGCTCGCAAGACAAATCGTACTCACCTTCCTCCAGCATTCCAGCAATGCAACTCCTCTCAGCGTTTTCCACACTGAGGTAAGTTGAGTTTGACGGCACTTCTCAGCGCCTATGGGTCTTGTTGGCAGCTGCCGAATCCACGGTGAATAGAGCCGACAAGACCTGAAGGCGCTCAACTTACCTCAGTTTGGAGAAGGGCTGAGAGGAGGTGCATCACTGGATTGCCGGAAGAAGGTGAGTACTCCAAATTTTCTGCATCTGCCTCCCACCCTCGCTGCTAAAATTAAAATACTTCAATTTCAGTGTTCATCCACACCCATTGTAATAGAGTTTACAGTGTTTTAGGGTATCTCAGTATTACATAAAAATGCTATTTGTCAGCATATTGATTGCTGAATCAAACTGTTGTATTTAAAAATAGCTAAATAAGTTCCTACAATATATTTTTATTTGATCATTTGTCTCTCTAGGAGGGTTATACACTACTCCAGCTTTTCTTAAATGGTAAGTGTGTGTCTGATCTCCCCTCTATTGAACTAATAATACATTTAGGGGGAATTCATTAATGTGTGGCTCCACTTCTGGTCATATTTAAAGGGGAACTATTGCTAAGCCCTCATCTCATTAATGTAAACATGAAACCTACATAAACATAATTATATAATTTGAATTGTTACTGGTTGGATAATCTCAAAATAAAGTTATCATTTGCTAAATATGTGACCTGTATACCCATGCGCAGGTGAATAGTTGTATAAGTCTGAGACCGATGTAAGATGTCAAATTGCTCATGAATTTGCCACATCTTGGAAAATAATAGTTTGATGAATATGTGAAACTAGAGAACGGTTGAATGGATGCAAATTTGGACCTTTCCTTACAGCATATGCCCCGCAGCATAATACACCTGATGAATGAAATCGAAGTGTAGAATTCACTGTTACTTTATTTTTTCTGTAAGTACAAGAAGAACTAGAAAGAAAATGTGCATGCAACCAGAGGTTTATGTGGCTAGGAGTTTCATGTTATTCGTCTAATAACTCTTTGGTTTCTTTTAAAGTATTCAACAGGCATTCGTTTTTCCTTTTTAAACACTGTGTGTACTTAGAAGGGGTAACCACATACTGGGACTTTGACACAATAATATTTTAATTGCAAATAAGGAATGAGGATCATTAGAAGTTTATGCACATTCTTAGAAATATCATTATACTGTGTAACACTAGAACTGACCAGCTTTTAACCGTATAGCTTTTTTATGTGTCAGGCAGTTTGCTAGAATAAAATACATTTTAAGAAGTACTCTGACGCTAAATGATTCAGAAAGGTATCCAGGAAAAGTCTTCCTGGACAATTTCTTCTCCCTCTATTAATAATATTTTTTTATATCTGTTGAAAAAACTCACTTCTGTCATTACTGGAGCATGGTTTAATCTGCAACATAACATTTTTCATTAAGTTTTTAATTTATTTTGTTTTAAGTTATCTTTTGTTTAGATTCAAATGGTCTTCTGCTTGCTACAGTCCTTTACCCTAGCAACCACGTGCTGTGCTAGGTTCAGAATGAAAAAGCAATACGGTAGTATAGGGCATTAACATAAAGATAGGTAATGCTAAGTAGTAATGAAAAAATACAAAGTATAAATTAAGCCTCAGACTGATTTTCTGCCTTCCCAACATTAATGAGCCCTAAAAGCAAAGCAAAAGAAAAAGTTCAATATTTCAAAGCAATGCAAGTTTAAACAACAAATACCAAATGAAAAACTGTTATAGCTATAGTAACTTCTTAGACTCGACCGTTTTGATCCAAATCCAAATAACTTTTTGAACAAAATCTAAATATCTTTCGGAAAGGGTGAAGCTGCCAACCTCTCAATCAAATTGCAATTAATTTAGTAGCATAACGAATCTGATCAGATTAAGGGGGTTATTGGCTAAAGTGAGAATTCGACTGTGGAATTCTCAAATAGTGGATTCCCATAGCAAATCCGCGACCGCAATAATTTTAAAATTGCGACCACGACAATATTCCCAAAATGAAGTCATGACTGCGACAGTAGCCATCTATTGCGGCTGTCTTCAGCTGGCGAATTCACACCTTTACATGACAATTTGGACATTAGTCAATAACCCCCTAATTCTTTTCAGAGGCTGCTGATTTCAGCCCTGCTAAATGGCAAACACCTCTTACCTGTTTCTCTTCTGTGTAGGGCTGTGCACAGTACAGTCTTCCCCTGGTGCTGCAAGTGATAAGGTGTCCTTAATGAATGATGTGGTCATAGGGAAAAGGGTGTTCTATCTGCTACTGATTTTGGTGCTTATTCATTAAAATCCCCTAAGGTCTAAACTCACATTTTTCTGGCACTTCCCATATTTGGGTATTCCTCAAACCCTGCAATGTGGTGAATTCGCACCCAGTTTGTACACCTATGATGGTCAGGGACCTATGTAGCACTTTGCACCACTTTGGGATCATACCATCAGACTGACTATACCACACTATACAAGAAACCACATCTGACGCTGCCTGCTTCTTTGCTAACCGCCACTTATTGAAAAAGGAGTAAAGAATTTGAGAGCATCAGACCTGAAGTGATTCAAATTCACTTTAACAGTTGAATTCTCATGAAATGTTATAGATCAATGGTAAGATTTTTTAACTGTGAAAATGCTGAGTTGCATCTGATGAAACTGTTTGTGCAAAATGACATTAGGGTGGAAGTAACCTCTAAACAGGGCTGTTCCTAGGAAAACTTCAGTCAGGGCGAGATTAAAATTTTGCGTCCCTCCCAAATCTCTGCTTGCGGTGCTTGTGCGAGCGGGGTTTGGGTGCTTGCGGTAGTAGCGCCCCCCTCAGCTCAGCTCCCCGGGCTTTTGCCCACCCTGCACAGGCTTAGGAACAGCCCTGCCTCTAAACATCAGTGAATGCAGTTCCATTTGCACAGACAATATTATAGAAGATATTTTGGGGCAGGGTAAGCTGGTTTGGCCACTGGATTCATATGGGTACAATCAGGAGTCTTACGTAATATATAGTGTGCCTTCTGCAGTTATAAAATACAGCACATTTTATTGTTGTTTTTATTGGGATACTTAAGTCATACTAAGTAATTGGAAAGCATTACAGTATCTACAAGATAAATTTCCCCTGAATGCAGGGCTACATATATTTAGTATATTTGCTGCTTTTAACTAATCCAAAAAGGCTGTTGAATAAAGAGGATCAAAGCATTTAGACAATGCAGTTGTGCATAGCTGGGCTTGTACAGGAAGTTTCATTGCCCATCAACATATATATTCCGATAAATTGCACATTTGTTTAAAGAGGTTGGTCAAGAAATCTTAACTGTATTTTCTGCACGCAACTATCAACTTCTGAAATTTTTAACAAGCCATAATGAGCTATTTTAACTAGAAAACAAAAGCACAATTTATTTTACTTCAGGAAATGTCAGGAAGGCCTTTCAATAGATCAGAAAAATCTGCCCAGCTGAAGGCAATGAGAAAACAATATAAATACAAATAATGAACAAAATATTATGGAACATTTTCTGAAATAGGAGGGAATGCACACATAAGTAGTTATATTATACGATGCACCCTTACCTCCAAGATATTATTCTATGACTGTAATGCACAGTAGATGCCTTCTTCCTATTCTTTGTAAACACCTTATTTATATTAGATAAGATAAATGAGAAGATAAATTCTCAACTTCCTATCCTTAAAGACTGTATTCTTTAAGTCAGTTGATCTGTTATAGTTTTTTTACTTACTTAAATACGGTAAGTAGTTTTCTCTCTGGAGACTTATATGTACCAATTCCTAATGCAAAATATTTCACCCGGGAAATGGAATGCTAACTATGGGGCAGAGCATAAGGCTTAGAACAACATAGGTGTTTTAACCCATAACCCATTATAATTAGATAAATTCAAATACTGCACAGCATGTTTAACCAAATATATTTAAATACAATGAAGACTGCTCATACACAATTATAGTAGCAAGCATACTTACATGTAGAAATAGTAAAGCCTGCCAATCAGACATGCCTAGATACACTACCCAGCAGACTTAGATATTCTCTTTTGTGGTAAATTTGGTAATGATTGTTGCCTGTATTTATTATTAAGGCAGATGACATCCAATGCATAATGTAATAGGCATTGCAATAATCCTAAAAGGAAGTCAATAGAGTCAAACAACCACATCCTGCTGCCTGTTTAGTACTCCCACAGTGAGAGGCTGACCTGTAGAATGTGGCTGTAATGTCTGGTCAGAAGAGGGTAGGGCGGAGAAGGCGGATGCAGTGTGGATCCACAGGGACTTTGTGCGAGCTATCCCTAGGGCATGGAGTCTTAGGTACTCCCTGGTTTTCACCATTGACCCCCACAAGGGGATGTAGGCTTAGCTGCAGGGAGCACCCAGGTCGCGGCCCCTAGGGTAGCTGTCCACAAACGCGATGGCCGCTCACACCTGCAAGGAGACCGCCGTAGACGAGACTGCCGCAGGAGAGACCGCCGGTAAGTACAATTCCTCACAGTGGCTCAGTGCTTCCCATATCTGTTGCTTACAGACAGCTGTGACCTATTTTACCTGACTAAAACTCTGCCTTGCTATCTTATGCCACTGTTATCTATAGAATGAAGAAATTCAGTTGACAGGTCACTGTTGTATTTAATTTGTAAAAGCAATGGACCAGTGAAGAAGGACAGAAGAGTAGCTAATGAGATAAAGATACTGAACAGAATTACATTAAGTCTTGAAAGGAGAAATAAAAGTGTTACTTTTGTTGATTTATTATATTTTACCCAAAGTTAAATAAACTGAAAAAAATACTACTGCTAAAAGCACGGATAAGGCTCAGTAAAAATCTAAACCATACAAGGAATTAGCCTAATAAGGTTGCACGCAAAAAACATTTAATATGCTGGGCATTGCATGTTCTAACTGGTTATTCCGAATTCTCAAGTCTTTCAGTAATCTCTTTCACCTAAGAGCTGCTGGCCTCATGCTTCTTATTCATTTCAGTAAAATTCTTTACTTGAGATTCCAAACTGAGCTGCTGTAGATTAAGTAAATGAGAGGGGAGGGGCTTCTGTAAAAAAAAGTGGCAATAAACTGAAAACAGTTGAAAATAAGTAGACACTTTAAATAGCAAAAACAATTTATTTAAAGGAGCACTTTTACCTGAGAATTAAAATGTATGAAATGCATCTTTACATTAAATAATCGATGTTCGTAATTGATTTTCTTATAAATATTGCAAGTCTTAAATAATGTCTTACTGAAACCTTTCCATTTCAAAGTTTATCAACAACTGTGCTTAATAAAATGTTGTGCGCATCTGTAGCTGATTAAACTGGAATTGATTGAATTGTGAGCAGACAGACCCATTAAAGTCAAGGTGCCAGCCTTATGGGAGTAAACTGGAATCGAATCCATGGTAAGAGAGGTAACCATAGGTACATATAACCCTATTATCATTTGAAATAATTCAGCATTTTAACTAAGAACGTATCAGTATTCCATTTAGTGTTCACATACATGTATTATGAACCTTGATAAATTTGTGGCGTATAGATTGAGTCACTCCATCAACACTGAAAAACAGGCAGGCAAATAGCTTGCTGACAAAACAGGCTTTTTAAAGGTAGCACAAGTAGTATACCATGAAGGCAGCACATGTATAATACAATTAAGTTCACATATATACCTATTCTAGTGCAGTGGCCCCCAACCTTCTCTAGATCAGGGACTAGTTCCCCGACCCAGAAAAAGTCTGACGGACAGCTGGGAGGGTGGGCAGAGCCAAATGTGCACTGATGGCCGCATGATGGTGACACCCTATGTGTGTGTGCCTCAACATCAGGCAGCCCATGGTAGTGGTCCGTGGCCCGGCATTTGGGGACCCCTGTTCTAGTGGTTTGAATGGAAATGTAACCCAAAACCCTTTCACTCTAAAACTGTGGTGCCAGTTCTACCTTGCAGTGCCAGGGCTTCAAAAGGGTTGAAGAAGTTCTGGTTTCCAACTCAAAACTGGGCAGAAGTACAGCTTCATTCAGTGCCTTACAATCAAGCTGAAGCCTGACACATTGTATATTTGTAAAACTAGGGGTTAAAATTGCTTGAGATTTTTATGCTTTGGATATTTTAAAAGTTTAATAGCAGATGCCCTTTCTTTGAAACTATCGACCATTGCCTTCCAGGTGCAGGAAGTTTGCAAATACTCAAACCACCAAAGTACCTATCAGTATGTAACCTTGTCAACTGGCCAGAGGAACCTGGAAACCAAAATGCATTAGCAATAAAAGGAAGTGTAGTAAGGATGTAGATTTATGATACAATAAGGAATCTTTAATGTATAACTCACACTTTGGAAAGACTCCAATAATAATATGCAAATCCCAAACATATCACAAATGACACAAATTATTTTGAGGAATATCTGTACCTAAGCACATTTACTCTTTTTTTGCACTTCATTTGACAAAGAGAATAAACTTACAGTGACAATATATGGGTCTGTAGAAACACATTCAACAATTTAATGTTAATTAATAAACACTAATATGACTGGCAGAACTAATAATAGTAGATTTAAACAATTAATTTTATGTAGCCTGAAATTTTAATATTTCAATTTGTTTTTAAGTTTTTATTTGCTTTTTCATTCATATCAATGTGTTCTTGGGGTGGGACCAAGCCTAATGTGTAAACCGTACTTTTGCTTTTCTAAGGGGGCAAAGAGTAGGTGCAGTGGGTGAGCAGGGAGCACTGGATTTGTTATATGCTATAAATGTGTTTCTCTACTGTTCATTTTCTCCCTATTCTTCCCTCCACCTCCACATGTACTCTAAATATATTACATGACATTGACTGCTTATAAGTCCAAATCATATCCAAAATTTACCATGACAATTTCTGGTACACAACCCAACTTCATGACTGAGAGGTTTAAGGTTCTTACCTTAAAATGACAATTAGCACTTGACTTTGTTTTCATTCTAACTTACAACTGGCAGTGTTAACTTGAGTAGTTATTTATATTGCCAAATGGCGGTGTAATGTGCCTTTAACCAAAGACCCCCTGCTTTCTTGTGATGAAATTCCCTTCTTAATTCTGAAAAGCGCTTGCGTCCTAGGCTAATAAACCATTATGGAAAGAGACAGATATTTAGACTACCAACTGTCTCAATAATTGGATATATTAGTCTACGAAGAACTATAGTTCATATAGCAAAAGAGATAAACACTAAATTGGCTGTGATACGGTGTACACTCTCTGCTTTGATAGAAATTAATATTTCTTGAGTGACATATTGCAGAGAACATAAAATCCAAACCTGCAGGTTTTTGGCAGGTTCAGCATCACTGAACCTTATCCAAATGTTTGGCGTGTTCATGACTGTAATATTATTTCAGGAAATTAGAAACATGGGAAAATATTCAAAAACAGCAGAGCTAAAGCTTGAACAAATATACATCATACTCTTTTTAATATGCATTTCTAAAGGCGCTTTGAACAGCAGCTAGACCAGAATGTGACCTTAGTGTCAGTTAAAAAGTATGTAACCTGCCATGGTCAAAGCATGCAGTATGGCCAAAGTTATTGCTAATGACAATGGTGTGGACTAGAACGGTTTCATTGTTTCGTGTCTTTTACATAGTTACAGTATATTGTTAGTCAGTGTTAGGAATGACAATAGACTACTTTTTCTTTATAGGTACAACGTGCAAGCTGTTTATTATGGTTCAGTTTTCCCCCACCCCTGGAAATTAATTCAGCATTGGTTAATGTTTTGAGGACCTAAATAAAGTGGGAGCAGGGTGTTTGAGGTACAGGAAAAGGTGTACCTTTGGAGGATGGAAACATTAAGTTTGCATCACTCCTAGAAGTTAGGTATGATTGTTCAGATTAAGGGCCAGATTCCGTAAAGAGTGTAGTCCTGGGGAAATGCCTTTGCAAAGGCATTTCCCCGAAGTGCACGAGGCGCGGCCGCTCAAATAGGTGCGGTCGCGCTTCATGCACTTCACAAACAGGCAAACAGAGTGGCCGAGGACTATGCTCTTTATGGAATCTGGCCCTAAGACTGCCCCACAGAAAGTCCTCTTGAAATCTGCTCCCCAGTGAAGTGTCTGCTAAGGTCTAAGGCTAAAAGTATGCAGTGTGACCATGACCTTTAATACTGCTGTTTGCACAAACTGTTCATCTTCCAGTAAGAGGTTACATGTATATTGAGATAGCAAAAACTACTTGCTAACCAGGAAGCGTCTTCTCTACATAATTAAACTGAACAGGAAGGGCTGTGTTGCTATTAGGACCCAAGAAAGAAATCATTATTGCATAAATATTGTTTCTCTTTAAACATCTCTCTGTACTTTTATTTTCATTTAAGCCATTTGGTAAAACAAATAGATGTTTATTTCATAATCCTCATGTGGTTGTTTAACTTAAAGGAGCATTTTAGAGGATTTGTACATACAGAGTAATGGTAAGAAAAAAATGGCAGTGTAAAAAGTTTATTTCTGGATAATTAATTACATATATGGTATATATTACATATAGGCACCATGCAATGCATTGTCACGGGGAATTAAAACATATAAAATACCCCCAGAGCAATCAGTACGTCTCTTTTATGCAGACGATGTTTCTTTTTCAATCAACAGGAAACTTGTTTACGTTCCTCAGATATCCCTAGTTTCCAGCACTATCACTCCTTCTGAGATGAGTTGAATTTTGCAGCCCTGCACAGAAAGATGATGAGTCAGGGTTAAGTTTTCAACTAGGCTTAATGCTTTCCTGGATATGTATGAAAGTAGATAAGTGTGCATACTCAAAATAAATGTTAGACTAGTTTCAATGGGAACCATAAAAAAGATAAACAGGGCTGCACACTCACTATGCAAAAAAGGGTAACTTAAACCATTTATTGAATTCCACAGCACTTAGGTGTTAGTGTATATATGGGCATGTGTCTGGTTGGAAATCATTTCACCTGCACATGTGCACAGTGTTGGTCCAGGGATAAAGGAAAGCCAAGACCCTTTTGATGATGCTGAATTACCAGGCATATTGGGAAAAGTTATAAAATACTCAGGGTTACAATGAACACTGCTTGGTTTTAGTTAGAGTTACTGATAATATTGATAGGGATGGGTTGCTTTTTGCCTTTAATTCTTTTTTAATGTTTTATATAGTATCCAGTTTCTACTGAATGCCATTTTATTATAGTCATTTGATTTCTGTACTCTTATATAGTGCCCTATTTTTACTGAATGCCACCACATGATAACTATCAGGAAACCCTCTCATTGGTTGGGCCGTGTCCCTGATTGGAGTTGAACTGGTAGCCTACTGCCTTTGTTCTCTGGATGAGCTGTTCAGTACTTTGGTGCTGATGTTGGCTGCACAGGTTCTTCCTGTTTTTCATTAGCCAGACCTAAAAATATGAGGTCATTTTCTCTAGTCCTTGCCCAAGCTGGTCTTCCTGTTTGTGAAGTGTCGCTGAAGCTCTTGTTTGTTGTTCCTGTGTTATTGACCTTGGCTTGTTTTTGGACTTCTCTGGCCAAAATTGGTCAAATTCACTTTGCATCAATTTGTGACACTATGCTGGGGAAGTCATGAATTCACTTCTGAGTGGCGAATAGGCTTAGCGAACAAGCAAACGACGACAGATACTGGCAGATGCGTAGTGTTGCATAGTCTGTCAAATAGTAGCAGAATGCGAAGTGATGGGCAGTGACATCATCCTCACCATATCAAACTAATTGTATATAAGTTAAAGGAGAACTATAGTCAAATTACATCTTTACATATGTTGTACTATACCTTAGTGAGAAGCCATTCATCCCTGTAGTTGTTTCATCTGA
>JAKJJM010003931.1:0-12036 GCA_021901965.1 Pipa carvalhoi
CACTTAAAGTGATGTATCCTTGTGATATTATACTTGTATTGTGTAATGCACTTTTCCCATGTCTGTATTATGTTTGTATTGCTGAATTGTACAGCGCTGCTTAAATTTGTGGCGCTTTATAAATAAAATTATACGTACATACATTAACCAGAATTCACGTTAGACACTCCGGTTAAGGTGGACAGGCTACCAGGTTTATCCTAATGTACTAGACCCAGTTGGTCAGGAGCTTGTCATTTGCGCTTGCTTATAACCATGTGTGGTGCAACAGGCTTCTCCTTATACATTGTTTAACTGTTCAGATGCAAATTAAAACTGAGATTTTGGTTGTACCTGTCACACCTAGCTTCACCTCATAAAGAATTCCCTGACTGGCAGTGCTCTATGAATGGAGATGTACTTGTCTATGTAGGTTTCTGGTTCCAGATATTCCCTTTCTGAGGATCTGAATTATATCAGTCAATGGCCTTCCAAGACTCCCCTTGACCTTCCCCAAATCTGGATAATGACTGCGCATTGCCCCTGTATAACCTTCATTGTATAAATACTAATTGTGTGAGTATTTCTTAGTTTGGACACTATATAATAGGGGATTTTGTTACATGACGCCAAATAGACAATATACTTTTACAAATCTTTAAATTGTATCTAATCCAACTGACAGGACAAAATGTGGGTAAATAGGCATGGCCCATGCAGATTCAGATTATTTGTCCCTAGTCTGTGACTGTGTGTTATTGCTTAGGAAAACTAGATTGTAAGCTCCACAGGGGCAGGGACTGAAGTGAATGGTTAACCTTTGTAAAGTGCTGGGGAAGATGTTAGCGCTATATAAATACACAAAATCACCAAATAAATTACTGGTTTAATTCATGTTTAGACTGGAATGTATAAGAACAGCAAATAATAGAAGCTGACTCTTGTGTTAAAGGGTAAGGTCACCTTTAAATGTAGTTTTAGCGTATTGTTTACAGTGAATGCCTAAGACAATAAGCAGCTGGTCTTCATCAACATGCACGATCACACTAAGGCCAATTTAATCAGCAAACCAGTATGTTCTGGCTGAAACAAAACTCAAGATCCTTCTGCTTTACTGCTAATAATGCTAAGCAAAGCTCATTGGTATACTCTTTAATAATATCCTCGGCTGCAGGACGTATGAACAGTTATAGGAGGGAAAAGAGGAATAAGATGATGTTCATTAAATAAGACATACTTTTTTTTTTTAGAAAAAGAAACGTACCATTGAGTTTTTGGCTGGACACATGGATTGTTAGCAGGAAACAATCAAAATGACAATAAATAATAATAAAAGTGTAGAACTCTGAGACAAAGTGGAGACCATTACCATTTCGACATTAATGTGGACATCTACAAATAGCCAGACATCGGGTAAGGAATAGGACATAAATGAAGCCTAGCTTTTGACCTAGGTATGGATACCCAAGTCATTTTCATGCTGCCCAATGCCCTTTTGGGGTTCTGGATTACAGAATGCAAGGGCGCCAGAGTGACCCCCAAGAATCATCAGAAGTGCAGTAATGGCCAAGTACAGAACGGACAAATGGAGCCTTGGTCAGGACAAGCGTAACAGGTTCAAGAACATGGGACCAATCAGAGGTCAAAGCCAGGTAGTCAATTATAAACCAAGAGTCAGGATACCAGGAAAGAACTGACGGTCAGACATTCAGGAAAAAGAAAAGCATTTTAGGCATGAGTCACCAGCATAACTGAGATTAATTAGCCTATTTGGCACGTAAAGTCACAAGATGTGCATCACATTGTTAGGTATGAACTTGCCACCAGGTATTACCTTCCCACAACCTCATTCTCATGTACACATGTAAACATTCATGACTATCACAGACATTATGCCATATAGTTGCAGACAACACCCAGAGGAGCATGGTAAATACAGTTTTTGTCAGTCTGATAATAATCTGTCCAGCCACATTTATTTTATCATGATGCTCCTTTCCCAAATATAACTGGATATGTGATCAGCCAGTTTGCTCTGAAAACATCATCCTTCACCAAGACCATTGCCCCTTATAACCAGCATTACCATACATTGGGCATATTTTGTTAGCAGTTATCTTGCTGTGGTTTTTACTGTCGCACATTATTTTTTACATAAATCTGATTTTTTGTCAGAGATTTTTTTGATTTTGCCTCCCACCTCAAACCTTTTCATCAATCAGTATTACTAAACATCAAAATCAAATCATTTTATTCCCATTTCATTTGACTGAAAACGATTTGCCAGTGGACGGTCGGTCAGTGAAAACACAAAGGCGATAAAGTGTTCCAACACGCGAACTAAAACAATGAAACTGGCGTGTTTTAATATTATTTTTTGTTTTATATAAATTTGACTTTTTCCAAAGATTGTTGAAGGGGCAGTGACTTGTTTTCAGGAAAATGCAGTGGGAAGGATGTTAAAAAAAGATCATTCGCAATTATTTATACTCACGAGCATGTTCTTTTTCATGCAAGCTGTGCTGTTAACCTGTATTAGATGTGATTACATTAATTTCATTAAGGGGGTTATTCTCTAAAGTCTGAATTGTCGTGTAAAGGTGCGAATTCGCCAGCTAAAGACAGTCGCAATAGACTGCTACTGTCACAGTCGCAACTTTATAATGAAAGTATTGTCACAGTCGTGACTTTACAAAGGAAATGTTGTCAAAGCTGGAACTTTAAAAATTGTCATGACTTTATAATGGTAGAAATTGTCGCAGTCGCGGATTTGCTATGGGAATCCGCTGTTTGCGAATTCGACAGTCGAATTCTCACTTTAGAGAATAATCCCCCCCCAGTATTTATTGACTTCTTTCAGTTTTAAAATTGTTATTAAACTGTTGTGGTCGATTGCAAAGCATGCTACGCTAAAAAGAAAGAAAAGATTTTACTTTTATAAATCATTTTTTCCTATTTGTAATACACGTGATGGTTTGATCAGCATAAAAAAAATAACAGGGATATAATTCCTTTTGTCCCAAAGAATATAGCGTAGAGGGGTATGATACGCTCTAGATTTAAATCCAGCTCATTAAAATTTACATGTGCAGTGTAACTGAGAATGAGTCTATCACCCACTTACTTTCCCACAGGCTAGAAATAAAGGCTTTTTAGTACAGCAAAGTCAGAATCATTTCCACCACAGAGAACAGAGCCTGCAATTCATCTAGGCTTTACTTATCAACAGCTTTGGGTTTTCTCTTAGTGGAATAATTTATAAGAACAAGACTGATCAAGGCAATGTCACCTCTGGAATATTTCTGCGCATGGTATAATGGCAGGGTATTTCTCATTTCAGATAGACACATTGCATGGATATTTATTTCCAGCAATAACACCTGTAGTGTTATTTGTTTAGCTGAGACAGGCATTCCCAATTTTGTTTTAATTGATCCTGTTATATATTTATCATTATCTGCTAGAAATTACCGTGGAGCATGCTGTAGAATGCGATGGCACTTTATCAATGCAAGGTAATAAAATAATAATCACATTATTAGTACCGAAGATTAGTCCGTTTAAACCCACTCTTACTAACTGTTATGAGCCAGATATCTGCCTCCTCACAGAGAATACTTTTGCTTGGCAATTGCATGGGTGGGCCATCCCTGGCATCTGTCAGTTGGCAGAGGGGGGTTGTACATTTAAGCATGCAGCTGCTCAGTGCCTGAGATTCTTGGAGACTGCAAGTCTTGATTGGCTCTGTCTGGATCAAGGATTCAGAGGTAAATCTTTTGTATTTGTTCCTCAGAGGACCTTCCGCTATGTTACAGTTCTGTTGTTTCAGTTCCTAAGAGTTCCTGTTGCTATGTTACAGTTCTGTTGTTCCTGATTCTTGGTAGCCATACTGCTGTTTTGTTATTTTGCTGTTCCAGCCCTCTCCAAACACTGCGAGCCTCATTGGCTAAAGTGCAAATTCATCTGTTGAATTCACTTTACTACAATTCAAGTCACATTGCCAAAATATATGCAAATTCACTCCTCACAATTGACTAAGCTGCCAATACACTTGCCAAACAGGCGGACAGCGATAAATGCCGTCGAATGCGTAGTGTGGTGTAGTCAGTAAAATAGAAGTAGCATGGGAAGTCATGCGGAGTGAGGCAAATTTGACAAGTGACATAAGTCTCACCATATCCCACTAACTGTATTTTGTGAATATTCTATGTATTTCTATGTCACCTTGTCCCTAGGTCATGTTGAGACTTAGTCGCAGTTGCCATTATCACTTTTGGATGAATAGTCGCCTTACGCCACACTGGAGCCCTGTCATCAAATCCCCAATTTCCCAGTCTGAAGTGGTGAAGTCAAACAGGTGAATTCAGAGAAGCTCATCTAGTCGCGTTCGTACCTTCGTACCACTCCACAGCTTAGTCAATAGTAGAAGTACCTGTGCACACATGCACACAAAATGATGCAAAGAGCTCCATAAGTTCATGACTCACGTAGTGGCCTGAATTGCGTATTCGCCACTTTGCAGACTTTGCTCAATAAGCTAATATGGAGAAGTGGAGAATAGATGTGAACTCTCACTTTAGAGAATAACCCCCGAAATCTTGGAAGCCCAGCACCACTCAATGTTGAAAATGCGTAGTAATGGTATGTACTATTATCAGCCATTGATAACAGCGCTTCTTAAAAGAACGGCAACATCAAAAATAGTTACTATAAATACAATCTATGCTTCGAAAAATTCCAAATTGTGCACAGAATGTAAGATTTTTAGCTATTTAGCTTTGAAAATGCTTTATGTAAAGCACCATAGAAAACAATTGGACTGGGTAAGGTCTGTTTACCAACATGGCTGCTATCAGTAAAGGTAATAACAGACAAAACAATAAAATTCATAATTCTACTTCAAAGATGATATTTTTACAAGTGCCGTCTTGCAATAACTGCCATGCCAATCCAAATAGGAATTTTGATTTTACTGGTGTTACTGGTCCCTTAATATTTGGTTATTTTTTTGTAGGGCAGTGTTGTGGCTCAGTGCTTAACACTGCTGTCTTGCAGTGCTGAGGTTCTGGGTTCAATTCCACCCTGGACTTCATCTGCATGGAGTTTGTATGTTCTCCCCACACCTGTGTGGGTTTCCTCTGGGCACCCTGGACTCCTCCCACAATCCAAAAACATACATCTGTGTGTGTGACTATAACTAGATTGTAAGCTCTACAGGGCAGGGACGGAAGTGAATGATGAATCTCTGTACAGCACTGTGTAATATATCAGCGCTATATAAATACAATACCAAATACCCAAAAGAACTCAAATCTTTTCATGACTATTCAGACTTTAGTCAATGAGGCTCAGTTTTACAGTTCTCCTTGTCTAGTCCCTGTGTGTTTTAGGTCATGCTAAACTCAGGCTTCCTAGAGCGTACACCCTGTCACTCTCGGGGTTTACTGTGACTTTACAGGATCTGTCACAGAGATGCAGTGAAGTGCAGGGAAACACACACAGGGGTCCTATGGGACTGGCTGTCACTGGAGGAACTGAAGCAACCAGAGCCCATTAGGCCTCTAGAAGCACTGAGGCATACAGAAACTGAGACAAGTGCAGTAAAGGGCAGAGACAGGAGGGTAGTGGAATCTTCTTACCACAGTGGGGTTGGCACAGGATAACACAGAGGTGTGGAGTCTAAGGAGCTCCCGGTCTTCATCTTTAAACCCCTGCAAAGGGATACGGCCTTTGCTGGAAGGGACTCCCAGGTCACGGCCCTCGGGTTAACCCCCCACTGGTGGCAGCTGGCTGGAACACTCTGGTGGATACAGGAACAGCAGAACTACAACTCACTGGATCACTTGGAGCGTTGCATACCTTTAAATATGGAGTAGCGAGCCCAAACACTTAGAGCTGTCAGGCAAAACAATGCAGAAGCAGACCTGAAGGCATTACGACAGGCTGAATTGAAGAGCTGACACTTAAGGGTCCACTGGAGAAGCTGAAGCAGGACTTCTAAAAAGGTACTGAAGCAGAATAAGCAGTGTAGAACTAACTGGATCACAGCACAGCGTTACTAACATACAGGAACAGACATTGACGCTAGAGCACTGTCTAAACCAGTGCTCGGACTTTTGAATTTGCCGCCGCTGACATCACGCGTGATGTCAGCAGATCCAGATTGGCTCCCCAACCTGGAAGTACTCATAGAGAGCAGCGCTGCTCGTGACACACCCGCACTTACCAACAAGCTATCACCGCTGGGTATGTGTAACTTACAGTATAGAGATGAACACTGTAGTGCAGTCACAGTTGATCGCAGACTTTACAAAGTATGTGAATTTACAGAGTCAACAGGAGAAGTCAGAAAAGGGATCTAAACTGTTCCGTGCTGACCTGGTGGGCCTTACTAACTCCTCACTGAACAAATCAGCCTCTTGCCTGGTCATAACTTATTAAAACTACCACACCATAAAAACAGGAATTAGGCTAGTCCTAGCTATAGCAAATTCTTTTTATGTAACCATGGCTTCTAGGATGCTCTTCCACAAGGAAGCAAAACTAAGACCCAACTGCTTTCAGCCCTATAGCCATTAGAACTCTGTTTTCTCTATGTAATCATGACACTCTTCATCCAGGACAGCAATGCTGAAAAATACCCATTTGTTACGGGGACTATGGAACTGGTAAGCCACTGGAGGTGCTATAGCATACACAGACAGTCACTTTTATAGTGTAATGAAACAATGGCAGGAGAAAGGAACTGAAACCTCTACCACACTGGGGTTAACGCTGAGGCACGGAGTCTAAGGAGTCCCTGATTTTTGCCTTTAACCCCTGCAACGGAGTATGTACTTTCCAGCAAGGGACTCTATGGTTGCAGCCGTTAGGTTAATCCCCCACTGTTGCTAGCTGGCAGCTTCACTAGAAGAAACACTGGCATAAAACTGTGGATGCCAATCATGGGCTCAGGAACAGCTGAACTCTAACATTGGAATCAATAACTGTGGAACTGTAACTATCACATTAGAGCAGTGAAGTAGATTGTAACTGTTACACAATGCCAGTCAGTCATGCAAAAACACTGAAGTACTGAAGATCAGGAACTGAAGACTACAGAGAAAATCCAACAGTGGCGTACCAACAGGGTTTGCTTTAGTCACAGTGGCGACCAGGCTGCGACCCCTGTAGAGTAACATGGGGAGAGGGGGCCCCAGTGTCGATGAGGGGGCCCTGGTGCAGATCATTCAGCGGGGTCCGCCTCCTTGAAGATCTGCTCCTGACAGCTGACCTGAAAACACAAGACGCTGCGGAGTAGATGACACTGGAAGCTGCAGAGCTGGACTGCAGAACTGAAAGCCGGTGGTACAAATGCTGTGCAACACTGAAGATTGTGTACACTAGTTCAGCACTTTCTATTTCAACTCTTGCTGCCGCGTCATCACAGCTACATGTGGCAGGTAATGGCTGGTGAGCTGGCAGAGGAGCTGCCGCTGTTGCTAAGCATTGACAGTGAGGCTCATAACGCCATGTTTCCTCAACTTGTATCTACAACTCTTAGCAGCAACATGTCAACAACTGTCTAAGACCAGAGCGGGACTTTCCACAAATTGTTACAGTAAACAAAGCGGGTTCTTCCATTACAAGTAGCGATTTCTGGGGAATCAAATAGCTTTAACACAGGCACATATATATTCACATATATAATAATTGCACTTAGAGTTGTGTTTCACAACTTCCTGGATGTCAGCCCAATCTAGTATTGAAAACTCACAAAATAAATAGCATTCAGGACTTGTTATGACTGGACATCCCAACAACTGTCTATACATATATATATACATATATATATATACACATAAATAACAATATAAGCATAAAATAAGCTGTCTGGTTATCTAGTATGCCTGGATGTGTTACATCCTAAGTAAGCAGAAGATTTTTCTCTAGGAAATGTTTTTTGATTATATTTTCATTCAATGGTTCACTTCTGGACATCTCAAATTCTCAGAAACCATAGTGAATCCTGAGTCAGAAGCATGTCAAAAAAAAATTCTAGATTTTAGTAAAGATTTAACACTGTGCAAATTACATAGATAACCATAGGAAAACATATTGTGGAATCAGCAGGTGATGTAGTAAGCCTGAAGAGAGATTTATGGGAGCCAGAAGGAAGTGAAAGAGAAGAGAGTGACAGACATGCACATAAACAGACATGGGATACTTACTAGAGTTTACTCATTACTGTATGTTGCTAAATCTGAATAGAACATGTTTTTCCTCTCTCTGCATTAAGAAGTACAGCTCCTGGCCTTGTGAGTCTGTTGATGCCAATATGAAAACTCCTGAACATTAATAAGACAAAGAAGTACATTTATCAAAGTGCAAACTGTCACATAAATGTGTAAAAGCACCACAATGAGACAATTTGCCAACTGTACGCTGAGTGCACACTTAAGCATCCCTTCACATCCATTTACTATGAATGTGACAACAGTTTGGGTATTCATCATTTGTCAAAGTAACAATTCGCCTAAGCATTTCTGGCGTGGACGCGCTTTTGACATTGCCGAATGAAAGCGGCGAATTGGTGGGTCTAAACCAGGGTTCCTGTTACTATACAGATGACTTTTCTCTCAAAAGGCTTAAAAAATGTGGTGATCAAATGCCAACATGAGTCAAGATTTAGGAAAGGAATATATATGGCCACTGTGGTGGCTCGGTGGTTAGCACTGCTGCTTTGCAGCTCTGGGTTCAATTCCACCCTGGACTTCATCTGCATGGAGTTTGTATGTTCTCCCCGCATCTGTGTGGGTTTCCTTCCACAATCCAAAAACATGCATCTGTGTGTGTGACTGAAAAGAGAAATTAGATTGTAAGCTTCACGGGGCAGGGACTGAAGTCTATGATGAATCCCTGTAAAGGGCTGCATAATATATCAGTGATATATAAATGAGTACATACATGCAAAAACAATTGTTGTTAATGTAACTTTGACAAAATGGTGTGTTTCTTATGATAAAACGTGGCTACTGCTAGTATGTTGCCATTAATATAAAAAAATATATTTATGGTGGCACTCTCTCTTTTAAACAGATCCATGGCAAGATGACTTGACTATAATTCAGTGTGGCTTTTATGGCCAAATTTGCTAGAATATGCTTCTGTTGTTATATGCCTGACATTCCACAGAAATTAGTACACAACCATTCCCCAAATTGCTGTGTGAATAAACTGCTATGCAAATATGCACTATTGACTTTGCTACACTATGGGCAAATGGTTTCATATTCTGGAGAATTCACTTCAGGATTCACATTCGCTATTTGATGAATAGCTCCCAAAGTGAGACTGACCTATGGTGAACTGTAGTGATACATTCTAGAAAGCTCCTGCACTAAAACTAAGGGGAATGCTGAAGATAATTAGTCCCTGAAATAGGAGAAACTTTGGCAAAACTACCAGCAGATAACAGGAGTCAAATTTGGTATTTAATACAAATCAGACAAATATGACTGTGAGAATATCTATCAAATAGACAACAGGACCTAACTTTAGTAGATAACAAGATTGAACATCACTACTACCACAAACACACAAAACATGTGTACAACCTCTCGCACCTTTCCATATTTGGTTGTGAAGATGTAAGCAAGTTCTGTAGAGAAGCAGAGCTGTAGGAGTGACATTTGACTATCCTATGGCAACCGAAAATCCCATCAAGTCTTGGGGCTAAATTTATTAAGCCCGAAAAGACTCGATTGGAGTCTTTTTGGGCTTAATTTGTCCAGTCCCGATTTCCAGATTATGGAAATCGGTGTTTTTCGATTTCCATAATCTGGAAATCGGGTATTTGCACAGAAACATAATCTGGAAATCAGGATTCTCGCGGGAGGATAACCTCCCGCGAGAAAGTCGGAAAGACCGGTACCTGTCTTTCCGATTTTGTTAAATTCCCCCCTTGGTGTTCACTGATACCCTCTTGGGGCCCTGGGCTTCCTGCTTCAGGACAAACTATAATCCAGAAATCAAAGATGGTATATAATATAGGCAGGGACTGAGGAACCAAAGCATCAAAACAAGAACAGCAGTTACAAGGTTGGGTTTGGACATGGGTCAAGGCTGATGGAAAATGTCAGAACTGAAGGACAGGAAGATTAAAACAGGAGGAAAATATTAAAGTCAAGGAAGAAGTCATTACACATAGGTAAGTTCAGAGAAAATGTTCAAAGCTTTGGCTAAAACTGTAAAACACAGGACCCATCTTGGGCAAATGTAGTAGTTGGCATTAATAGCTACAATGTCACCAAAACTCAGATCAGTTTAGGTTCACTGAGCAGCCATAGTTCATGACTCACAAGCAGTTTCTTAAACTTTGGGTTTGTGACATTTGAGAACTGCAGGCACCACTTAGATCTTTTGTAACATCAATGCAATTAAATGAAAGTCTTTTAACGCTGATCAAAAAATACTTTAATGTCAAAAAGGAAAATCTCTAAGCAGTGATTAATAATTATAAGAATTAATAAACACAACGCAATTTATCACATAACTATTTAGCTTGTACTGTTACATGCCTAAATCATTGTTGCTTGAATATTCTAAGGTTAGTGTGTCTTTATAAGATAATTATGGTCATCTAGCACTCATTCCTTTATAACTGAAAAATCAACTACCGGTATATATATATGTATGTTAGGATAAAGTCCCAGCAATATTTACGACTGCTCCAACATTCTTTCTGTCCAGTCTGTCCTGAATTCATTCAGTTTTGCTGTCTGACCTGATGAAGGGAGTACAGAACTCTCGAAAGCTTGTCTATTTAAATTGACCGTTAGTATCATCTTTATACATATATATAAGGTAGGATAGAGTGGGTTGTGTTAATCCACAGATGCAAAAAAGATGAGTATTGTGATACTTGGTGATACCTTTTTTATTGGACTAACGGTCAATTTAGATAGACGAGCTTTCGAGAGGTCTGTCCTCCCTTTATCAAGTCTCAAGCAATAATTTGAGAAAGGGAGGACAAACCTCTTGAAAGCTTGTCTATTTCAATACTCTATATATAGCTATCAATGCTAGATGACCATATTTACTTAACAGTCAAATTCTCACTTCATGAATAAGACCCTTATAGTCCATGTAGTTTTTCAGTATATCTGGTCAGCATCAAGGATGCCTGGTTTCCAAGATACCACCAACTTGTTTTTAAATAGGTGACTCACTGACATAGACACACAGATGGATGTGAAATGCAACAATAAAATATAACTATTTTATAACTAGGTAACATTCAAAGAAGATTAATTGGTATCCTCTTGTAACTGAAATCAAGATTTTCCTTGTTTTCTTTTAGACCAATGGAACATGAAAAGGTCTCAATAAAACTAAAAAAACACAGTTGTGATAAAAACTCTGCAAACCCTAAATTTCTATGAAATGACACAAAAATAAAATTACAGACTTATTTAGCTGACACAAAAACACTTACAGAGCCAAATACTGAACAAATGGTTTACACAAAGTTGCTCACGGAAAAAGTATGTGATCCCATTTTTTTTTTTTCATAACTTGTGGCTGCTCTTTTATTGCTAATATCCTTAATCATATTCAATATATAGGGGATAGATCCCTTTAATTGTAAAACAATTATTATATTGCCCCTTACTGCTACTAATATGTGTTCTATGGTCTATTTCTGGTTCTCTGCTGCTATCTAGTGGGCTTTCCATGTAGGATGGGTTTGCACCATGTTTATCCAGTTAAATCCTAATAATTCTGTGTTTTGTAGGAAAACTAGGCATTCCAGTCCTATCTGGGATGGTAGAAGGAGCTACTATTTGTAGACTAAAGTACTCCCACGATAAATTCATTCCTCTGATGCAGGGATCCCCAAATTACAGCCCGTGGGCCGCATATAGCCCCCTGAGGCCATTTACCTGGCCCCCGTTGCACTTACTATGTGCATAGATGTAACATAGTAACATAGTAACATAGTTTATAAGGCTGAAAAAAGACTCAAGTCCATCCAGTTCAGCCTGTTTTCCTGCAATGTTGATCCAGAGGAAGGCA
>JAKJJM010003957.1:0-12163 GCA_021901965.1 Pipa carvalhoi
AACCAGGAAGCGCTGGGGAGAGATGAGTCTCCCCAGCGGCTGCTGTATTGAGCAGCCTAATGTAACAAGCGGTGCTCGCATGGAAGCACCACTCGTTACATTTACTAGAAGAAAGGGGAAACTCGAAATTTCGAATTTTTATTTGGAATTCCGAATAAAAATTTGGATATGCAAAATCGAAAATGCCATTTTCGAAATATTTCTATCGAAAATGGTATTTTCAATTTTAATAAATTTCACCCCTGGAATTCTACAATGATTTTTCCAAAGCCACATTGGCCAAAAGACATACTTTTCAAACAATAACCAAAGTTCTAAGATGGCAAGCCATTCCATATAGATGGGGATTCCCAACAAAACTTCTGATTCAATGCAACAGAGTCACAACTTCATTATCCACATCAGATGAAGCCTTACAGGCCCTAAAAGGATGGCACCTACCGGATCCAACAGATGGACCATCACCACAAAAATGCCAAGACACATCACCAAGGCACATTGAAAGAGACTGGGACATAGCCTAAAATTTCCAATAGGACTAATAAAGCAAAGAAAGAAGAAGGAAAAAGAAATGAAAAATAAGAAAAAATAAGAAAGAAACTCAAACAAGGAAAAATATACATAAAATGACCTCTTAATGAAACTATAAGTTAACTCATTTATTCTCCCCTTCCCTATTTTCCTTTTACTATTAACCCTAAACTACCATACCTTCTTCCCTCACTATTATTTTTATCTATATTTCTATCCCCCTATCCCTTTTTTTAATTTATTTTTTTATTTTATCATTTTACCATTTTTTATTATTATTACTCGGTGACATTTATAATACAAATCACACTCTCGGTGGGTTTAACTTAATTTTTCAACACCTTCTCTCCCATATGCCCAAACCAATTGCAAACTCAGGTAGATGTACTGACCACTATAACATATGTAGTATACAAGTTAATGTTTATGTTTATCTTTCCTGTTTTTACAGTTCTCTCTGATATAAAGGGGATGCCTGCCTGTGGCCAGCATAGAACCACACCAGTCAAAGATATGTGTAACACAATCAGCACCAAAAGGAAATGAAAGGGGAAAAATACAAATAAGAATAAAATCAAACAATATCAATTGTTATTTTATATAGCATAAAAGCCAGAGGGTTAAACATTCCACAGAAACATAATCTATTATTGCAGGAAGTACATAGAAACCAGGAAGATATCCTATTTGTGCAAGAGACACATTTTTCCAGGTTGAAAACACCAAAATGTAACAATAGATACTACCCAGATCACTTCCAATACACACACAATTCCAAAAGCAGAGGAGTCTCAATTCTATGTATGTATGTGTAACTTTATTTATAAAGCGCCACAAATCTACACAGCGCTGTACGATTCAGCAGTGCAAACAGACCTGGAAAAAGTGCAAAAAACAATGCAAGTATAATATCATGAGGATACTTCACTTTGAGGGCGAAATTTATTAAGCCCGTAAAGACTCGATTCTTTGCGGGCTTAACCTCATGAGATCATCCGCAAGAATCTCAACTGCGCTTCTCCGCAATCGGGTCTTTCACCCGAAAGTTTTGTAGCCAAAAAAGAAGCGCAATCAAGATCACTACTGGATGATCTCGCGAGAATTCTCGTGGGAGAATCTCCCGAGATTAAGCCTGAAAAGACTTGAATCGAGTCTTTTTGGGCTTAATAAATTTCGCCCTAAGTGTCAGGTTGTGGTTGACCCAAGAGGTTGAAGGTCCCATCCCCGTAGAGCTTACAATCTAAAAAATTCTGATAGGAAATCACTGCCCCTTTAAACTTGAAAAAGTAATTTCATGCCCATCAGGAAGTATATTGTTAGTAAAATGCAGCTTACTTGAACAAATGTATACAATGGGAAATAAATAAGCTCCCAACACAAAACAACTCACATTCTTCTGCAACGCCTTTGAAAAATAACCAAAGTAAAGGAAGGCAAACTGATATTAGGAGGAGATTTCAACATAACACCAGACTGCACATTAGACACATGGAAGGCTACTCCACCCAACCACTCCAAGCATCAATATATACAGTCAAAACTTCTCCATCTATATGGTCTGCTGGATGCGTGGAAAGCACAGTCAACAGGTGCCAAAGAATTTACCTTTTACTCACCAAAACAAAATAGCCACTCACGAATAGACCTACTACTGACAGATGCCGCAACCTACCCCATATTAGACCAAATGACAATTAAAATATGCACTTGGTCCAACCATGCTCCTTTCCAGGTTAACAGAAACCTAGAAAAAAAACTTTATCATGACCAAGAACATGGAAATTAAATGAATCCTTAATCTCGCACCCATAGTACAAAAACACAATTCACAAATCAACAGAAGAATACTTTACACACAACAAACACAAACAAACCCAGTAACAACTTGGCCAGCACGCAAAGCTACCACTAGAGGACAAATAATCAGCTTAGCATAATTTGCCAAAAAGAAAAATGAAAAAAACAAAAAACAATTTGAAATCAAAACGCACCAACTAACTACAACCTACGCAATCACACACACACACAAGAAATATGGCAACAACTACAGCATTCTAGAACTAGCCTTAACAAATTACTCTTTCAAAAAACAGAATACAGACTAAGGTGACTGAAACAAATGTATTACTATAAAAATAACAAATCTGACTCACTACTATCAAAAAAAACTACGAATGCAACAATCCCAAACTAGAACACCATATCTGCAACATCCTACATCACCAAATAACAGAATAATTGACTTGCATAATATAGCTCACACTTTGCCAAATACTACGCCAAATTATGCAATTTTAAAAATGAAAAGCAAGTACCACAACCCACTAAAGCACAAACTCTTACTTAGCTACAACAAACCTACCTTGTAACCTACTTTAATAAAAACATTTGACAAAGTTTGTAACACAACAACAAGCATACACCCATCCCCTCTACAAAGCATACTCCCACACGCACATATTCATCTATTTACAAAAGGAGGGATAGCCAAAATACAGGATCTATACTTCAGCAACACCTTTAGGACGTTTGATTAATTAAAAACTAGGTACACCCTAGCTGATACAGCAAAACTCACATATTTACAAATAACAAGCTACTTGAAAAAGGTGATGCCACAACACAAACAAATCAGAAATGGATTACCTGTATAGAGAAAGTGTAATAGGCAGGGGAGTATTATCAGACTGTTATAAAATGTTATTAACATTTAGATTGTAAGCTATATGGGGCAACCACAACCCAGTACTTAAAGTGATGTATCCTTGTGATATTTTACTTGTATTGTGTAATGCACTTTTCCCATGTCTGTATTATATTTGTATTGCTGAATTGTACAACGCTGTGTAAATTTGTGGTGCTTTATAAATAAAATTATACATACATACATACATCATATATGCAAATAGATTAATTATCTTTTATGAAAAAATAAAAAAGGAATTGGATGCAGAGTTTTCAAAACAGCAATGGGAGAAAACAGTCCTATCAAGGAACAACCCACTGTGCAAACCAGATAGAAACAAATATAAAGGCAATCCTAAAATGGTACTTTAAACCACTAAAAATAGCTACTATCCACATCTTTACATCTCCAAATTGCTGGAGAGGATGCATACAATTAGTTTCTAACCTACATAGGTGGTTGGGCTTGCCCAGTAATAGCTCCCTTTTGGAAGCAAGTCTTCCAACTGACAAATTACAACTAAAACTAAACTTTAAACCCAAAATAGCATTGTTACAGTTACTCCCAAACTCAGTGAAGACTCCAGTCAGAAAACTCCTTTTTCAAGTGCTAATAGCAGCACAAACAATAGTAGCCAGAAACTGGAAACAACCTACAACTCTGGTAATACATGACCTGGAAACAGTGACGACAACCAAAGCAGCCACAGAATATGCTATTGCTCAACAGAAGGACTCATTCATGCTATATGGGACTCTTCGACACAACCTAATTTAGAATTTTAAAAATAATGGGTTATACAGAACTATCAATGATAATGTATTATACTAAAACAACAAACCAATGTAAAATACCCTCTTATGGTGTTTAGGTAAATGTACTGAAGCACTTAAAACCTATGTGCTGCATGCTGGTTGTTGGTTGGCCCCCACATCACCTCATCACATATTTAAAGAAAGGGAGAATATAATTTCTTTCATATCAATCTCTGATTAGAGATATTATAATCTATATCTAAACGAACCCAAAAAAAAGCCATCGTTCTAAATGAAATTCGGGTTATTCCTTTTTCTAGTTTTGTTTTGTTTAATTCTATTATGTTTCAGAAGGTATACTAAATGAAGGTGAATCTAACAAAAGCAAATTAAGAAATATCAGACTAAACACAAGATAATGTAGCCACTTTTACTTTATTATCATGTTAATAACAAATACACTCAATGTGAATGTTATTCAATTTCATGCTTGAAACAAATGGATGTATGAAGCTTTTTTAAAAGAAATAAACAGTTGAAAAAAAAATTGAGAAGCATCAAAATTGCCTTGAAACAATAAAACATTCTACTGGTTTCAATCTTTCTCAATCATCTTTATCCTAGATGACTGTATGTTAATACCCAAAAAAGAAAAAATATATGGATGGGAAGGGGTAAACAGTCATTCAGCATCTTGTTAAATATGCCTAAAAGAGTTATGAGTTTACCGCTGCTGTTTGGTTAAATAAGCCATACTAAAGTCTAGGGTTAGTTTGCAAATCCCATGGATCTGTAACCTGTAACAATAGCACCAGCATTCTCCATCAATGATGCTGAAAAGGAAGCAAGAAGTGAAGTGGATTGCAGTGTTGGAAGCAAAAGAAAATAGGTTTGTTTTTAATTTGAAGCAGGAGTCAGCGCTGGAGTAAAGAACATCATTGGTAAGTATATTAACCCCTTAAGACTAGACTTGGGAGCCTTTAATTCTTCTCTAAAGATACAGGTTTTTAACTGTAATAATTTTAAGCTACAGCTGTACCTTTCAACTTCTAAAGAGCTAATATCTCTTCCACACCAGAGCACATTAGGTGTATTAGGTTAATTTCCAAAAAGAGGGGAAATGTGACAAACACATCATGTAAGCGGAAATATTTTCCTTAAGTATTCCCTTAATGTTGCGAATTAAGATTGCAAATGCTGTAGACCTATGGAGAACTACAACTCCCAGAAAACCTTACCAAAGGGACATTGTGGATAAAATTTTCCTTCTTGCTCTTTACAGGTGAAAGAATATATGCATTTATTTGTAACAGAAAATACTGCCCGGATCAGATGTATTATATTTTTTATAAGATCTGATATTCAAGAAGTAAAAATATAGACAATCTAGAAAAAGATTAAGAAAAAAGGTCAAAAAGTTAAGAAAAGTAATGGAAGGCTATATTAGGACTTACATTTTTGGAAACAAACCTTCTCATGATATTTTATCAATGTACATATAAAAATATTATGTTTTTATATAAGAATATTATACAGAATATGTTCTCATTGAAAGATGTCTCACATACTTAAAAAGTACAGAGTAAAGCAATAGTCATGTAAAAATTGTTGTGTACTCTTCTAGAAAATGACTCTATTGCACATCTTATAATCACCATATTTTAAGTGGTGAATTTGAAATTTTTCTAAAATATTAAAAGTGGTCAATAACATTATTTCCAACATTTCTATCAATGAAACTGCCATTTTCCAATATCTCAAGTAGTCATTTAAGAGTTTTTCACATATTTCAATTTGTAAAATAATAACGTTTCCATTATCTTTCCCCTTTTACCATATTCTGAACAGAATTGTATATCCTTTTTTAAAACTCATGCCATAGAATTCTTAACCAATGCAGATTTTTTTTTTTTTAACCATTTTGCCTCTTGGTAAAAATACCTTATTGTTTCAGGTTAAACAAGGTACCCATTTTTTTTTATTTTTGACTTGTACTTTACTAACTGATACCCCAGGTCCATTGCTTTTACTCAACCAACTAATCACAATCATCGAGTGGTTATATGGATCCTAGTGAATAGCCAATAAAGCTGCTTGCAGAGATTAACTGCAACCTACTCACTGTGGTAACTGTATGTGACATTTCTGCTGTCTGTACCCTGCAACTGCTGTAATATCTGAGTGTCTGATCCAGCCACAATCAAATAATTACAGAACATTATTTATTTGATGTGTATTATTATTTTCAAATACTGATTATTGAAATGTAATTATTAACTTAAAATTGTCTAATTTACTTCTGCATACATCTGGCTGCTATTTATCCCTATCCTACAAATAAAGTGTTAAATGTTTGTTCAAGCAAGAACCACCGGTGCTCAATTTTCTGACTTATTATATAGAGGTAGAGATAAAACTTATCTGTATACAGCTGTGTGAGAGTTACAAAGCTGGTTCAATACTTCAACAATTAGTAAGCCAGAGCTTCTCATCTGTGCTACCTGGGCATAGTATCACTACATAAAGGGGTTGAAACATATAACCCAAAGTGGTTGGGCTACAGTAATAAGAAATCTTCTTATTGTATTTTGTTTTCATATTGTTTTCAAAAGAAAAAACAATATGGTCAGATTAACAATGCTGTCTTTACAGTCATTTCACTTTTTTTATTAATCTATTTTATTTATCTTTGTTAACAATTTAATGAAGGATTCAATATATAGCTGATGTAACTATTTTATTTTGCCAGTGTAAAACTGTCATCAAAGAAAGATTGATGCTGTGTTCTAGGTCTCCTGTTAGTGCTCAGTGGTATAACTCCTGGGTCAGTAATCAATGACAGGTTAGCTAAGTTGTGTCAGCTTTTGGAAAACAGTCAAAAATGTTGCTGCTTGTGGTGGGACTGAGGGACCCAGTCAGGATATTTCAGTTCCATACGGATGATTATTCAGGTCTGCGTTGACAATGAGGAAATAAAGTGATTTTAGTAAATGTGATATTTACATATTTCATAATTTTCTTCCCCTATATCTTAAAATATTTTAACCTTTGACAAAGCTTTTGGTCTATGATAGATTTTAATGGTAAAGCTAATCAGAAAAGAAGTTATTTATAATACTGTTTAAAGTGTTATGCTATGTACATAATAATTTTAACATTTGCAAAGAATAGGTATTTTTTTCTAATTTGATCTATTTTCTTTGTGTTTGAGTTTACCTACAGCCTATTGGCCTGGAATTAAAAACATGCAGAGTGGCAACAGCCCTCTAAGGGGTATTAAGGTCAACCACCGCAGACAAGAATTATAGTGCATTTTGAATAAAATGAATGTTTAATTATGTCTCATAAAAGAGCTCCGTGCATTATATTAAATATATTTAAAAAGTAAGAAAATATATATAAAAAGTAAATGACCCTAGGCAAGATCTAATGTATGCTATACAGAAACTATATAGCTATATATAGTATAGCACAGATTCTTTAAACCCTCTTAAATCCAACACTTTTGAGATTTAATGGGATCCTAACATTAAGGTTTGCAGCAAACCTCCAGAGTTTCAGATGACAAACCAAATTTTTGTTCCACTGCTGACTTTGTTACAAGTTATACAGCAATATAATGACATTTGACAATGAAGGTAAAGTAAAGTGTCATAATGCAACCAAATATGACCAGATACCATCTTTTTCCAAACAGAATATTGATCTGACTTCAATGCTTACATAAACAATCAGCTTTCCTAGAGTGGTATCACCAGAAGCATGATTCCTGAGATTACATAAGAATCTAGTCCCCACCATTTATGTAACATAGTAACATAGTAACATAGTTAATAAGGCTGAAAAAATACTCAAGTCCATCCAGTTCAGCCTGTTTTCCTGCAATGTTGACTGGAGGTTTTTTGGGCTTAATTTGGGCAGTCCTGATTTCCACATTATGGAAATCGGTATTTTTCGATTTCCATAATCTGGAAATCGGATATTTGTACCGAAAAAATCCATAGCCATTATAACTTATGGTTACGGATTGGTACAAATACCCGATTTCCATATTATGGAAATCGAGAAACACTGATTTCCATAATGTGGAAATTGGGACTGCCCAAATTAAGCCCAAAAAGACTCCAGTCGAGTCTTTTCGGGCTTAATAAATACTGCCCCAAATATCTTGGTTTGGACGGATTGCAGTGATCAAAATGTTGATACTTACCAAAAAGAATTTTAAATAAATCCTCTCTGCACTATTGGTATATGTTGAAACCATTCAGTGACAGAACTTAGTAATCCTAAAAAAAGTGCCCTGATTTTAAATGTGTTCTTTTAGAAAAAGCAGCTAACATTTTTTGCCTAATGTTAACCTTATATAATAAAGTGTAGTTTTCTCTCTCATCATGTTTTTCATTGCTGGCACTTTGATTATTATTTATTTATTTGCTTTAGTTATTGCACTTATCTCTCCCACTCAATCTATAACTTTGACAGTGCAAAAACATGTCTATGGATCATATGATAAAAGCATTTTATCACAAATTTACCCCTTGTAATCCCTCTCCTTGGGTCATCTGATTTTGTTTACTAGCATTTGATTGAAGAAAATGCTGCCCCAAACCAGGTTTAAGCATTGACTGTGCTATTTTTTTACTGTCTGTTCAGGAACTGGAAATGTTGTGGGAAACGGAGTGCACGTCACAGCAGAACTGTCATAAGAATTGAATTCTTAAACTTAGCCAGTCTTTCCTTCCTTGTCTGTTATTTGTCTTAGTCTCCAAGGTCCTTTGTCTCTCCAATCAAGTCCATATCCTGTAACCATGCTTTTTCTTGCTATCACAGTACTCCACAGAACTTCCTGGTGTAAGTTTTTGGCCTGTTTATGACTGTTACCCACCTTTCTTGACCTCCTGTCTTTAAGCCTGCCTGTTCTTTCGTTAGGCTTTGATTGACCCGATACTAGCCTTGCTTGTACCATGGCCTGTCCTCTTAAGAGTTTCATAAGTCTTATGATGCAGCAATTGAGAAACTGAAAGCCCTTCATTAATTTAGGCAGAGGAACATGCCTAGACTGGAATTCCAGTGCTCCTCTTGAGTTTGAGTTGATTTGAATGACAGAGGCAAGCACACTGTACATTGTAATCATGTGACTGGCTGCATAAATGCCAAGTTTTTATAAAAATGATAAAGCCAAGTTATATATTGTATGTATTGGGTTATATTCGGGGACAGAACTACATAATAAAATATGTTAAACAAATATATGTTGGGCAATATGGTGAAAGAACTACCAAACAAACATTTCTTTTTCAATCAGATTATATCTGAATGCTGAAAAATTATTTGTATTACTTGTATCGCTGGAGTCATTTTTAACATTACATTAGTGAAGTTATGTTTTGCAGGTAATGGTGTAAGCAGTTCTTTGTTTTTTTTTGTACTGTATCTGAATATTGCACTAAATGTCAGTACATGTCAGACAGCCTTATTATATCTACATACAGCACAGATCATTATCTGCTACATTCATAGAGTACAAGATAAAAAAAATCAGCATTACAGACATTTCACTCTGAAGCTCCTGACGTCTGCTGTCTAACTGGTTTATTAGCAGCCATTGGCTTGGAAATATTTATGTTTTTATGTCCACATCACTGTATTATGATGACACAGACACATACAACATCTTAAGTTTCTTTCTAAGTGAAAAGTAATTATGATGTTATGCACTGAAGCTTAAACAATATTACTGTTAGCACATTCTGTATGCTTCCCTCAATCTTGAATTTACACAGCTTTGAACAGCTTTTACGTTCCATATAATCATGACTGTAGACTCTGCATTCCCTTCTCTTATTAGAGAAATGTTGGGAAAAATGTTATGACCAAATACAAATTTGGCTATTTCCACTACATATTACATTTATGGTCTTGCTTGCTGTGGGGTGACACTATAAATACCTATATAAAAAGTAATATTTGAACATATATTTACATTTATTTATTAAAATACATTCACATTTGACTATTAAAATATGATCAAATGAGCAGGAATACAATTGTAAGAGAATATTGTGATGGAACTAAAAGTAATTATACAAGATTACCAAATATCCAGCCAGACTTGGTTATTAAATATTCAAACAAAACAAGCCAGCACTTAGGTGATAAAAGTTGTACAAGCAGCTCCTCCTGCTTGCAGTAATATGGTCAAACAGACCCCAAATGATCTAATCTCATTTGCTTCTTGTAATAATCTTGTTCAGCCAAACACACATTCACAATTATCAATTCTAAGGCTTGTGAGTAATTTGGCATGCATTGGGACTGACTTATCAATGCAGCTTCAAAATGCAAGAAACAACCAAGTGCGTCATGGGGATAACAAATATTTTTGCTAGATAGGAACTCCTGCCAGTCCCATTTTGCTATAAAACCATTTTTTCATAAATGTGAAGTGTGCTTAGCACATTTCATTGTAGCATATTTCTTCTTATTGAAAAGGCCCAAGAATAAAAGAAGGAAAGAAATCAACTTAGAAGGAAAATAGTTGGTACTGCGCTTTTGCTAGGTTAAAGCAGTTTTATTTTCAGACCTTTAGGGCATTGCCACACAAATTACATCATGGCATGGTGGCATATACGGGCAAGGACCACCCATTTTAAAGAGAGACATTGTAGTTGCTCACATGACACATGTAACCATCAAAGGGAGGAAATACTGAGATATGTTTTGCTATAATAATCTCTAATGGTAGCTCACATGGCTGTGTCACCCAAAATTCCCAGTCAAAAGTACTGTCTGTATTTTTGCAGCATAGACAAGGCATGTGACCCACTACTGAAGGTGCCTATCTGGCCTTGACTTTATTTATGTGCATTAGTACAGTTGTTTCACTACGACTAGATTAGAAAGAACTGCAAACTATAACGTAACATTTTTAATAATCTCTAATTATAGTAAGAGAAAAATAAAGTCAAATAACTCAAAGTTTAATATAGGTAAAGTCATCTACTTACCTCTGCTTTAATTTTATTGTCTCCAAAACAGAGGTGTTGCAAGTATGCAGCAGCATTAGATTGCACTGAAGGAAACTGATGTTGTAACATTTGTATTACCTCAGGAAGCTCTGGGTCTCGCCAACCAAATTCTCTGAAAATACATACCAATATGTATATATTACTTTATATATATTATTAATATTAATTAATGGATAAGAACAGACGTTGCCTTGAAGGTGATGGTGGACTGGATGTTATGGATTCTACAAGTTTTATACAAGTCTGGATGTGAAAAATTACAGAATGTTTGCTTAGTTTCCCTGAAACAAAGGACATAAATCCACAGGCAGAACTACATCATTAAAAATGGCACTAGCATAATCTGCCTCTAGGCACTGACAGCCAAATCTGAATAAATGGAAAGAAACAAAAAATTAAAAAAAAGAGGACTTGGATCACCGAGTATGAAATCTATGGAACATACCAAGCTACATTTCTTTTGTTGTACAATTTTATTCCAGATATAGTTGTTGCTTTTGTTCTTTAATGCCAACTCATCCTACCAGCTTACATGGATAGAATTATTTTTAATGCTATCGCTATTAACACTACTTAAGATCACATACACTAATAAACACAAAATATTATATGAATAACATTTTCGGTTCAAAACATGATTTAATAAAGCTTTCAAGGAAATGTAAATTCCACATATTTCTAAAGTATGTGTTTAATACACAAATATGGGCAGCATCAACAAAAGATTGTGATGGGAGACTGCAAATCTGAAGATTTATTCTCGGATTATTGCAATGCCCTTCTAACTGGCCTTCCAATTTCCCATCTTTCCCCACTCCTGTCTATTCTAAAATCTGCTGCTAGAATTATCTCCCTCTCTCCCCAGAAGTCTCCCTCCCAACTCCAGTCTTCTCTTTGGCTCCCAGTTAAAAAATGTATTATTTACAGTGTCCTACTTTTGACATTCAAATCACTTCACTCTGTTGCCCCTCCCTACATATCTTCCTTTGTTTGCTCATATACGGCTAACTGTCAACTCTGCTCTTCACAAGGCAACCTTCTTCAGGAACCCCTCATTAAGGGGGTCATTCCGGTAGCTCCGAATTTTCTGTCCCGAATTCACTGATAGCGAACTCCCATTATAAAGTCGCGACTGCGACAAAAAAATTGTCGCGGTCGCAATT
>JAKJJM010003986.1:0-12988 GCA_021901965.1 Pipa carvalhoi
TGGTGCAGGAGTTTTCCACTGCTGCCTAATAAATCAATCTGCTTCACATGAAACATCTAATGGGGGGAAACGCTCCTCACTAAGGTATAGTACTGCATATGTAATCTGACTATAGTTCTCCTTTAATATGGTGAAGTGTTTGCATGTACACTGAAGCAATGGTGTTTGCGGAACATGTTTTGATGAGTACTAGACTGCAAGGTACTGTTTTTTTTTTCTATGCAGTAAAATATTTTTAAGATTTTTTTCTGCAGAAATATTCATCCATATAATTTGCTGTAAACTGAAAGTAAAGTAAAAACTTTTTGCTTAAAATAATATATATTTATAATTAAAAAAGAAAAAATGTCCATAATTCTATTTAAACATTTAAGTTTTCAGAGTGAGCTTGTAGTTTGTTTATTACGTTCCACTGAACCAAATATACAGACCTGGGATTTGCAAAACAAACACAGGATCTCCAGGGAACCCCTCTAGGCCCATTCTAAAATATGGTATCTCCCCCCTTGTTCCCTCACACCCCATCCCCTCCCATCCAAAGCCCAGCCATTTTAAACAACCCAGCTGGCTCCCAGTTGTGTATCTTCATTCCCTTGGTGATGAGATTTGCATCATTAAGCTCTGCCCTCAGCCTCGTTAGGAAGGGATCTCCAGGGCATAAAGCCCCTAGAGGTTTCCTGGTATGTAAACATGACAGCTGCCATACTGTTTCTCTGCAAGGCACAATGAATCATAAATAAATACAATTATTAATAAGAATATCAGACTTAATAACAGTAACTTCTAGGGGCTAAATGATAAAGGAACATGGTTGATTGTTTGCTTGGCCTTGCACAGCAAAATAGCTTGCACAAAGTAATCCTGGGGAATGGAAGCAACAGCTGTGAAAAGCCATATGTCACTGTTTTTTATATTCAGAAGGTAAACTTGTTATTGATAGGGTTAAATAGTTTATTTGTTAACATAAATTCTGTGTAGCCATTAAACACTGTTCATAGCAGTGCAGAGCTGCTTGTTTTTAATAATGCATAATATAGTTCTGCACTTCTGAACCGTATGACTTTTTGTTAATGTATCATTGTATAATAGTGAATTTTGGTCCCTCTTACAGTTCTACAGAGACATTCTGGAACTAGCGTATAAAGCATTAGCATTTATTGGATTTACATTTACGGTATTGATTGGGTTCAGTAAATTTGTGTTAGTAACAAATTGCAACTGGATATTATTATAGCAAGCCGGTGAAAAGCCTGAATGAATCACAAGGGTAAATGAGGAGGAATGCATTGGGACTTTGGTTAAGCTGGCTCATAAAATGCATCAATAAAATCAAAAGTGCCAGCTGCAAATCTTGGAAGGAACAAGTTTCCAAAGATGAAGTTAGATTAATTTGGGACTGTTTTTATGTATCCTTAGGACATTATGACCTTGCATGACCTTGTGATGAATAGGGTCATTTTTGATTTATGCATTGCAGTGTGACCTTCTGCAATCTTATGAAGCGAATATCTGGGACAGGTATAAATAATCATGTTAGCTAAGTTAGGGAGGTGCCATAGCTGTGGAATTGTAGAGAAGGGCACAAATAAATCTGATTGCAAATTAAGTGGCATTATTGTAATGGGAAAGAAAGGCTGCTAAAAACACCTAGTTATTATTAAAGGCACACCTTATGATTGCTAACATTTTTCTACACAAATCCGTATATAAAAATGAAAAAAAAAAACGGGTCTAACACAGTGATTTTTACAAAAATAAAAATATACATAGCTTAAGCAAAATAGACACAAAGTGAAGAATACATTGGTATAAATAGATGCAATATGGTAAACATCTACTTTGGGGCCATTTGTATACTGCCATTTATTACATTTCCATGCCTCCCAAATATCCTGCATTCCACGGGACAGTCCTCTATTTTGGGTCATGTCCCACAGTCCCGGGTCCCTGTGCCCGAGCCCCCAGTACAAGTTCTGCCCACCTGGTCGTCCCCCCAGCCAATCAGAAAGAAGTAGGTGGGGTGCCATCAAACATTACTAATGATGTCACTGACACCCAATCAAGAAACAGTGGACAGGCTCTGGTGACATCACTGCTAGGGGGTGAATGGTGCTATCCTGCTGTCCCTCCCACCTCCAGCAGGCTGGGAGGTATGCATTTCCCTCTTAGGGTGAGGTGTTAGTACCTAAACTATTAAGGCCTGGTAATTTATGTGATGTGTTATAACAGGAATATGTGAATCAGCTTTGGGTCATGTGACTCTACACTTCAATATCTGGATCTAAGGTAATTCCGATGTTTTTCTTGGGGTGGGGATTTTCAATTTTTTTTTTAGAAATTCAGCACTGAAGCTGAGACAATCTTTTTATCCACTTTTTTATCCAGTTTTATGTCAGATTATATAGTACAGGTTCATTTTATGCTGTAAGATAAATTTTGGTGATCTTTGGCTACTGGAGTAAATTATTATTTTTAATAAATCTTGAAATTCTTATTATCGGTGTTTTACACAGGCATAATTTGCTTTTTGTTTTCAGTAACAAACTTATGGAACAGGGAGATGTTTGTAGTGGATTACATTCTGATTTTATTTACATTACAGATTCTCCAGTCAGAGTGGCCTTAATTATATCACTTCTGAATGAAAAATCGGAAAACATATTGCATTTAAATTGACGTTGTTAAGAAGGAGAGCGTTAACCTTGAATATACAGTGACAGACCACAGTGGAATTTAAAATGGAGAGCAGGTCAAGATCCACCAGCTCTAAGGTATCCAAAATTGAGAAAAGTAGTCCAGCTGCAGAGAAGAAAGAAAGTTCTACCAAGGAGCAGCAGAATCCCACGGCAAAGAAAACAACAGGAGAGACTGCTCCAGTCGCTCAGGATGGATCAAAACCTGCAGCAGCAGAGTCCCAGGGGACCCCAACTATGTCAGATAACAAAGGGAGTGCAGAGGAGCAGGCTACCTCTAACAGTGCTGGAGAAGGGTCAGGGTTTGAGAGTCTGAAGCCTCTGCTATTGGCTGCTGGAGTGACGGTGGCTGCTATTGCTGTAATCGTGGGCGTTGTGCTTCTGGCTCGAAAAAAATGAAGTTGTTTAAATTCTGTATAGAAAGTTAGAATAAGAAGGTCCATACAGGGGCCAATATGTACAGTTTCTCCAGAGACCGTCGCATGCCGCAGAATCGTCACATATTCATCACATGCAGTCACACAGATATCTGGGAAGAGGTGGATGGAGAGAGAGGCAGACAGGGGTTCATTAGCTGTCTCAAAATGTTTCTCCCAACACGGACTAAGTCATATTTTTCATTTGTTAACTTTAAACTATATTCAGCCCTGTTAACAGCTTAAATCTACAATGGGATTTATTTTCCATCATTCATCTGTTCATATCCGTTCTCTGAATTTCAGGCTCCTACTGTCTTCTATATAACTGACCAACACACTGAAGACCAGTGAACGTGCCTCTACGTTATAATCCTGTCTATATTTGCACTCTCCAGCCTCCTTTCTCCCTCACTTCTGCCTCACACACCACAAAACTGCTTTGCTGTAATTTACTACGATTAGATCACTCCCCAAACCACTATATTCCATTAGACAAAATCATTTCCCTAATTAATGATAAAGATTTGAGTTCCATAATCAGAACAGCAGAGGGTAGATAGAGAATTCAATTAAAAACAATGGAGCATTGCTAAAAATACAGCCATATGTTTCACACAGTATTCCTCTAATTAGCTGTACTTACCTAGTATTTTGTTTCAAATTAACTGCAAATGTTTTGAGTTTGATTATATAAAATGTAGTAGAAACAAACCTGGTACAGTAGTTTGAACATAAAAACAGATCATTGACGTAAGTTGATTATAATGAAACCAAATTGATTAAAGCTGATCATTATTTTATAATAGTTAAAAAAAGAAATTAATCAATGTACTCATTTGGCCCCTTTTAACCTTATGCTAAAAATAATCCCTTCGCAATGAATGAGAATATCTGAGGTGTCTTATTAAAGTGATAAGTAGGATTGTGTCCTGTAATATCACTAGCATCGAAAACTCAGTTCCACCATTGCTACTGTGTACTATGTTACTGTCTGTAACATACAAAAAGTTCAGATTTGAAAACTTGCTTTAGAATAATAGTTTGAGAAAGTCAAATTCAGTGACTTATTAAAGTGTTAGGAAAGTTTGTAAATGTTCCACAAATCTGTATCATCACCAGCATCTAGCTTAAAGCCGTAAGCATTGCTGTCCATCAAACCAAACTGAACTGGGACCACCTGCGAGTTGTACATACCAAAGCTATGGCTTCAATGTTCTGCACCAAACAATACTGAAAGATTGCATTTTGGGTAGAAACATTACGCACACTGGCTAGATGATAGTGATGCTACAAGTCAGTGAAATAATCACTATCCTCAAAATATCAGTTTAAAAGTTTTTGAAGGATACAGTTTTTTTTCTTCAAATCATTTTATTCTGTATAATAACTGGTGCCTGATTCATCCAGTAAATTTTGGGTACAGACTATTCCTACACTATAACTCTCAGAATAAATAATGTTTGTAGGGTCAGTGCTCTTTGGTAGTTGATAAAAGACAAAAAGAGATAAACAAATTAAAAGCCAACTTGAACGATATAGATTTTACTGATTATCCACTCTCTAAAACTGCATATTATTTACCTGCACTTTTTGCAACATAAAAGAACCCAAACAGGCCCACAGATTTTTTTTTTTTTTTTTTTACAACTAAACTTTTTTTATTTTACAGCAGAAAGTGCCATTATGTACGGTACAGAATCATTTCTGTAGCTCTAGTCTTGTGGACCTCTTTACCTTTCTCTACACTGAAACAATGAACTCTTGGTAAGCTTTATTGTAAATTCATTTCAGGAAAATCTAGGCCGCCACAAACCTTAACAAAAGTTCAGCTCTCACAAACACTGAGTCCCTTGTACACAAGTGTCTTTGTTCTTACACACTCCAGATAGCTGAAATATTGTTCCTGAAGTTTAAAATGATCAGAGGTTAAAAATGGATTTCACAAACCTACATAATGTCATCAGTATTAGACAATTATTAAGATATGTCCTTTTTGCACCCTACTGTGTACCCTTTTTTCTTTCTAAAACAATGAAAGCGTATAAATGCAATAATGCAGTTAGAATAGAAAAATACAAGATTAAGGCCTCTGTTTTTAAACTTTTCCTCGTAAGAGCAGTCTGCACTTAAAGGTAATGTAAAGTCCTAAACAATTTTTACATTTTTTTTATTCCAGAATATTTTTTTCTAATATATTGTTCTTATTTTTTCCTTTTCATTTTACTGCTATTACCTCCTGAATATTTGTTATGCTACAATTATCTGTTTCTTGAGAATTGTTCACCCAGAGCAGAGCTTTGGTAACATTTAAACAATATTACAATTGTTGCAACTTCCTCTGTGATGTAATGCAAGCTCTTCAGTTGTCATGCAAATGCTGCTCTTGTTTTCTCAAAAAATATGTTTGTCTTACTTTAGTTCCTGCTAATTGCAGTGGGATTTTTTCTGAGCTTGATTGGGTCATTACTCTATGGACATAGCCAATAATTTCAGAAGATAACAGCTAAATAAAAGAAAAATGCTTGATTTAAGGATAACTAATGAAGTAACAAAAATTGTTTTAGACTTTACTTTTCCTTTAAACCCAGTTAAATGAAGCTATACATGTTTATTTTGTGTAATGTTTACACTTTATATTTATAGTTTTAAAGAGTAGACAATTGTAGATGAAAACATATTATCTAGACTAAAGGAATGGTATGTAGACTCTGAGACAAATTATGGGAATAAAATTGGGCTTACTGATTGTATGGATACACAGAGAGCATTGTAACTAGACAAAGAATTTCAAATTCATTTGGTCTGGTTTGGCTGTTTTGAAGGTGTTTTTGGCAACTGGGATACATTTTTAACTTTGCTTTCAAAATGCTCCCAGTGAACATCCTCCCTGTGTGGTTTCTAGGGCCAGGAAATATAAAATATCATTTGTACCTACGGTAAATAGTAAAAATATAATTCTCACATGTGTGAACTCATCCGCATCAACAGGACACAATATATTTTGCATTTGATGTCATTTTGCTAAATATCTGTTTGTAGTTTGGTGTTATAAGCCATTATTAGCTTTAAATGGCTCACTGTAATCTTACAAGCTGAAAAATACTTGATCACACCTTTATCTCACATATCTTACTTCCTATAAAAATGACAGCTGAAGTATTTTAAAGGAATGTTGTCTCCATAAAAAAGTGTTGTTTTTGACAAAAGTTTATAAAATGCTGAATACTGGTTAATAAAGTTGAAAATAACAGAATTACTTTAATTCTGAAAAACTTACAATACCTTTTTTTGAGCTAGTATTGGCCCACTGTATCTTTACCATCTCACCAAAAATAGTATTATTATTATTATTATTATTTATTATTATTATTATTATTTAAAAATAAAAGATTTCAGTATGATACTTATTATATATATATATATATATATATATGCAGCATTTTCTAATAAAGCATGTATTTTAGGTTTACTGGCCCTGTAACCACAATACTGGACAATGAAGTTGTTGAAACAAATCAAAACAAACAAAACAAGTGGTTTAATTGTTTAGTTCATTGAAATACTGTATAATTTTTACAAACTTATTTTTAATGTGAAAAAAATATTCTTCCATATATGAGTGATGTATATTTTAAATATGGTTTCCTTTAAGTACTGAGAGGCTGGGTGCAGATTTCTGCCAAAAGACCTCTGGGAAAATACAGGCCTATATCTTTAAAGTAGATTTAGCTTCCTCCCATCACAAGCAGGAATGGGGATAGTGATCTCCATTCATAATTGCAAATCATCCTACATTTTAGACACCTCCTTTCTGATTGCATCTGGTGCTTGTGTCATCGAGCGGTTTGCAAGGGGACAAAATTAACACAGAGGCGCAACCAGTTATAGTTTTACATTATTTTTTAATTATCTCATGGCAAACTCACAGTTATCTAAATATATTAACAGTATCTAGCAGCTGAAAATTCCTAGTTATGTTTCCAGAAATTGAAAGTCAGCATTTTTGTACCTGGTATATGTGGCAGGGGTATGACTACATAGGATGGAAAGATTATTATAATATATATACACCTAATGGGGACCCAAGGAGATAAAACACATTATATATCTTTAAATATTAAATAAAACAAAAATCTGAAGTATGAAGTGGAGAACATAGTTTCATGTCCAACAAATAAACAGAGGGGGTGGCTGGTGGTAAATGAAGATATGGATGTTTGGACAGAAAAGATGTCAGCTCCAAGGTTTGCTTTAGGATCTATGGGCCTCTCTAGTTATTAAACTGTACTGTAGCCTTCCAGTATAGATCTGATGTTATGTGGCATAGAAACAATGATCACCACTAGAGGAAAGTATGATATTTTTAGTAAACAGTGACTCTAAATTTTGGGTTTTGTTAATTTTTTAACAGTTTCTAAATACTGTTATCTGAATGACCAAATGCAGCATGATTTGATAGCAGCTGTGAAATCTACCACTGTTGATTGGCCTGCGCTTTTCACTATAAATAATACCTGATATTGCTGTAGAGTTGTGTCAGTAGCATGACCAACATCAAATAATTCAAATATAAATTCATGGCCACTATATCGATTAATAGACTGTCAGCTAATAGGAAGGAGACTGCTGACCAGCTTATTCGGTTATTAATAATATGACCACTTATATATGTAATTGCATTGCTCAGGAACCTATATGCAACAATGACTGCGATGCCCAGGAACTGTTAAAGAGTGTAGACACTGTCAAGCAATGATTCCATACAAGGCTGCTGAAACATGAAATGATTTGTCTGCTGCAGGCAGACATTAGTTCATTGTGTATGGACAAAAACTGTCATCTACACTGATGAAGATTACTTTGTGGTCAACCAAGTCTTTATTGGTTCAGCTGGTAAAACTGTTTAGATGAGTACATTGGTGTGTATGCAGTATACACCCCACTGGCCCCTGTGAGTAATGATATAAATGTCCGAGGGATTAGCTCTGCAAACATTGGCTAAATACTATGTCTGACCCAATTTGCACATCATCTGTTTCTTTGTGTCCTTTGGCTTGAATGGCTGAATCTTTACATATGTACCTAGTAGTCTAGCCACTGTGGTTGCTAACAGTGATTGATTGACAACCTTCCTTATATGCATGGCATTGGTTAGCAAATTTGGTTGGAAAGGGAATGAGTTGGCTCACTAAATTTCACCCACCTTTTAATAGATGCTGGATAACTTAAATTAAGGTTGAACAGAATTTCATTATATACAAACGTAAATTGACGCTATGCACAGCATACAATCAAGCAAATGAATGTAAAGCTTAAAGCTGCTAGATTTAAAAAAATGAAAATGAACAGTTTCCATATAACATCATTCCTCTGCAGTCAAGGACACACTACATGGTAGATTGTAAGCATCATTGAAAAGATCTTCAGGTTATGTTTCATGCACTTCACTTTTCCAAAGAACAACATAAGAATGGAGGGAACTATTCATGTTTTATATTTGCTGTTTAGTCCTCCACATACTTTATAATACATATTATGTTTGCGCCTCTGTTAATTTTTTCTTCATCTTGTACGTGTCTTTTCCTCATAAGAGACTGAGTGGCTGTGATGAGTGAAACTGATTCCCAAACACTTCAGACTTTTAGCAGGAATGTGTGGCCATAAAACATATGTATCTAATAAAATCTGAAATACTTATGTGCCTGTGTATGTTCTTATGATCACAATACAGTACCTAAATACTAAGGAATGTTATTGATGTTTGTTAACATCTAATTAATAAATAACCTGGTGATAGAAAAGGAACCACCTGACTACACAAAACAAGGTTACTAGTAGGTTCTTCCTAGGCTTGACACCTAAAGTAAAGATACAGCTCAATCTTCTTTTTATCCTAATGTTCTTCCCAGAAACATATGGAAACACATTTAAATAGGACTTAACAAAGTCAAGCCTTAAAAGCTGACTATAATTTTATCTTTGCATAATTTTAACACTGAAGTGATCAATGAGAATAGTATCAGTACACGAAGTTGTCTAGATTGTTCAAAAGCTGCTTATCCTCCCTTTCATCCTAATTCCACTAGAGATACCTGCTTGTGGGAAAATCAGTCAACACAAAATTCTGTTATTATGAATAATGTTCATTATAAGAGCAAGGTATGTTCCTATATAGTATGGTTATGGTTATATTAGGAAAGCCAAGAGACCAGTCCACTGGTTTAGTTAGAATGATCTCAAGAGGACCTACAGATCAGCAATAAACCCATTAATTACAATAAATATATAATATAAAAGTAACATTGGGTTGAAATGCTGATTACAGTTGTGAAAATCATCTGTGAAATCTAATGTTGTGTATATTGCCAAGCATGGTTCATTTGCTTATTAGTTAGGGAGCAGTAGTTTAATAACAGGAAATGTTGGAAGCAACAAAACAATCTCAGCAAAAGTCTATAAAGCTTCATAAAGAACGGGTTTGGGTTTCCGTACACTGCATCTCTACAACATTATGTGAAAGTGTGTATAAAGACTACATGAGGCCCCTTTAAGATATCTCTTTGCCAAATTTTACCCAGTAATATCTTCAAGTTCCAAGACCTGTATATGTTTGGAACTACAACAGAAACGTCCTCCAGCAGGCTATGAGCTCTTTCTTTGTGCTGTAATGGTTTTACACACAATATCCCATAGGGAATAGTCTCTGTGTTAAAATGAGGCAAACAAGCTGGCCCTGCAATGATACAGGGGATCACAGATATAAAACTGAATTCTTTGTATCAAACATTATAATCAGAATGTGTAACTCTATAATCAATATAAATTATTTTACATTATAACTAAGATCAACGTTAGCTTCAGTGTTTGAATACATATTTTGGACACTTACTGAGCTGGTAAACAGACGTATGGCAGTACTCCATGGTAAATATAAGCAAACTATCCTCTCTAGTAAGAAATGGACTGGCTCAAATTGTTGCTATGTTTACATATCAAACCTAGGTTTTTAGAGTTTTATATGAGATCTCACTGACATGGAAAAGAAAAGCAAATGTTAGAAAATAACATGTCTACCTCAGCACACATAGACTCTACATGTAACTATATATTATGAAGTGGTAGTGGCCCCCAAAGTCCCTTTCCGTGAATCTAGGACCAGGTGGCCATTTTAAGCACCAGAGCAGCAGGGTTGCGATCAGTAAATTTACTGACAGTTAGTACAAAAAGGCCAAATTTTCATGTGTCAGTAAAAGTATGTCCTTATCCTGTACCTGTTAATTTTACTCAAAATGTTCCCTGCAGTATTTTGGGGTGTTACCAGGAAACACTGGCAACTTACTTCAAATGCCTAAACCACTGTTTTCTCTTAAAGCAGCTGTCATTTTATATTTTTCATAAATAATGGTATGACATATGAAAATGTCAGTAAATTTTTTTTCTATGGATTGGCAACCATGCAGAGCAAGTAGATTCAAGCTTTGCCTAAAGCCCTAACCTACAGACTGGAAATTCCTGTAGGCTGGATGTCAACCAGACTAGTGTCCTACACCTTCATTAAATCCTGTTTGGCAAAGCTCATCACTGGACTAAACTAACCCTTGTGTGAGCATTACACCTATTACAAAAGTTGCCCTATTCAGTTCACTAATCGCCAGGCCACACAGTCTTTGCAGGCAATAACTTTCCAGGCCTTTGTACTGTTTCTCTTAGGATACACTGAACAAAGGGTATACATCTAGGGGAGTCTCTTAGCCCACAGATTGTCCTTGCTGCTTGCCTTTCACAAGGTGTTATCAATTGCCAAATATATTTCACTCAATTCATTTACTTTCCAAGCATACAATCTGCACATTATGGTTCTTGTGGATGTTTCTACAGCCCACAAAACTGTTTGGCTACTTAATCAACAATATTTCATTAGACTAAATCATTTATCTCATTAATGTTAATGATTTGTTTGTCAAATCCATCAGGAAAGGTATGCAATTAAAAGTAATGGAGCATAAAGGTAGCTAAACTACATTTTTAATTTGTAGACACTAATTCTAAATCCCCCTTTTTTTAAGTTTATGTCTGATCTTACACTCACTAGTCTGGAATTTAACCTTGTTTATGGTTGGTAAGGTCAGAGACCCAAAGAACTAGATATTATTTGGAATTCCAAATCAAAAATATCAAATAACCAAAAAACATTGTTTTACAGGGTTAACTGATTAGTATGGTTAAATATAATTTACAATAATGCAAGCTTAGATTACTGCAAACAATAAAGTTGCACATTTTGTACAATTGTCCTATCTACAACATACTGAAATTCAATTTGAGAATGCTTTATATATGGTAACTTAGAAAGGACTAAAGCATAGCTGTCCATTTTTTTATATTAGACATTGGCATTTTCTTCTTAAAATAATCCCCATTTTATAATCTAGGGAATATGGGACTTGAGGTACATTAGAAATAGGCTTAAGATAGTAATGAGAGTTGAAAATTAATTTAGATGTGATGCCATAATCAGCTGCAAGGCACCAAGTATTTCCTTCGTCCATATAGTTCCATTTTAAGAGTAGTGAATGCAGGCACCTCTAAAATAAGTTATACCATTGCAGTTTATTCGTGCATTGCACTTGTAAAAATATTTTGAATTAAAATTACTGCCTTGTATTGTTTTCTATGTATGTATGTATGTTTGTATGATTTTATTTATAAAACGCCACAAATATACGCAGCGCTGTACAATTCAACCATACAAATACAATACAGACATGGCAAAAAGGCATTAAATAATACAAGTATAGTATCACAAGGATAGTTCACATTAAGTGCTAGGTTGGTTGACACAAGAGGTTAAGAGGTCCCTTCTCCGTAGAGCTTACAGTCTAAATGGGAGGACAACTTACATACACAGAGAGAAGAGTAATAAGAGCTGTACCAATGTGCCAAAACACAGGTCAATAAATACAAATATTAAGCATAAATAACTACATACGGATAAAAAAAAATATACACATAAAAGTCCGTGGTAAATATCAGTGCTAGTGCTCCAGAAGGTAGGATTTCAGTTTGATTTTAAATGTACAGAAAGAATGTTCCTGGTGAAGATAAAGGGGCATAATATTCCAGATGTGAGGGGCAGAGAGAGAAAAGGGTTTAAGATGAGAAAGGGCAGTCTTGGTGTGTGGCATGCAAAGCTGGTTGCTTTGGGACTAGCGCAGTTGACGTCGAGAAATGTATGGGCATTAGTGAGGAAATGTAGGGAGGAGCAACAGAGTGAAGTGCCTTAAATGTCAGAAGGAGAACACTGTAAATGATTAGTTTGTTTACGGGGAGACAAGGAGCAGAGAGAGATTGGGAGAAAGGCTGTCCCTTCTGGGGAGAGAGGGAGAAATTTTAGCAGCAGAATTTAGAATAGACTGGAGCGGGGAGAGGCGTGAAGCTGGAAGGCCATATAGAAGAACATTGCAATAGTCCAAGCGGGATAGGACAAGAGCATGCATGAGGGTGTTAGCAGTGAAGTGAGAGAGTAAGGGACAGATCTTGACAATGTTGCGAAGGAAAAATCGATAGGTTTTAGCAGTGGTGGAGATGTGTTTAGAAAAGGAAAGAGCAAAGTCAAAAGTCACCCCAAGACAACGTACAGAGGATACAGGGTTGATGATCGCACCATCAACTAGAATGGAAAAGGAGGGAGCAGGTCCAGGTTTGGGTGGGAAGATAATCAATTCCGTTTTAGAGAGATTTAATTTGAGCTGGTGCTTGGCCATTCACGAGGAGATTGCCAGGAGACAGTTGGAAATTTGAATCTGTATTTCAGGTGTTAGCACAGGAGCGGATAAGTAAATTTGGGTATCATCTGCATACAAGTGATACTGAAGA